>VMRN01000048.1:770453-792953 GCA_010277015.1 Poeciliopsis turrubarensis
CCGGCGCCCCACGAACATAGGCTGTGTTCGACGCTTTTGAAGATAAAGTATCGCGAGATTTGCAGTTATGGGGAATGTTTCGGCTTGTCAGAAATCAAAAGCAACCCGAAATTATGTAAAGCTCTTTCAGGCTCTAATTGGTAGCCAAGCCGGTCAAATACAACTTATTTTGTACCGTTAGTTTTCCCTCACCAACACTTTTCCGACATTATTTTTTACGGCCACTAGAGGGTGCTGCCTACTCACCTTTGAGACATTTTCACAGCTTCATCTCGTTTGTAAATAACCTGGAAGACAAGCTGACTCTGGTGGTAAAATACTAGTCAGCCTTTGCGGAAACAAAAAACAAAATCAGTCAACCTTACTTTATGTGTAGTTTGTTATCTAAAGAACAATTGTTTTGCTACCAATTTATTATTTGTGATTTCATAAAAGTCAAAAAGCC
Source organism: Poeciliopsis turrubarensis (assembly GCA_010277015.1). Taxonomy (NCBI): domain Eukaryota; kingdom Metazoa; phylum Chordata; class Actinopteri; order Cyprinodontiformes; family Poeciliidae; genus Poeciliopsis; species Poeciliopsis turrubarensis. The sequence goes on from VMRN01000048.1 coordinate 770,899, forward strand.
CCACCTAAAATAAATCTCCACACAGATATCCCCAAATGCACGAGGGGGGTTACAGAGTCCTTCTGGGTGCAATCATTTCCATTTTGTTTTGTACTCTTGTGTCTTAACCCGCTTCCTCCTTCAAACTTGTCCACTTGAATTCTGTATCCCTGCAGCAAAACATTTGTGCTCTAAATGAAAACACCAGCGAGGATTTCTGGGAAATTTGGTTCCAGCAAAACCCAATGGAGAGCTGCGTGTGTCATGCTGTTAAAACTTTATAGCCTGGTTGATACGATCCACTGAGATGATTTACTAACCAGTGTTTACTGTAGAACGGTTGCATCACGCCCCTCATTTTGTCCAAAGAAGGTCACCACACCGACTGAAACACACATTTCGCCTAAAGGGAATCATCAGTCAAACTCTAGCTTAGACATGTACAGCTTAATGCCTTGTTACTCAAATGCAACTCAAAAACCAGCCACCGTTTTCTTACATAGGTAATGTAATGTAATGCGTATTAATTCGTGTTCTCCAGTCACACAGGCTTCAAATCCACATTCTTACACAAGTATCACTCTGTTGACAAGGAAAGACATTATGAGGAAGAAGTTTATTGAGAAGCGATACAGACACAGAAAATTAACAACTTGTGCATTTCCAAATTGAACAACACGTTCTCTGCTAAACAATTTTAGCCAATTTCACATCAACTGGAATCTTTAGCTTCATTTCTTCTCTATGTTTTTTTTTCTTCACTTCACAATTCTCCTTCTGTGTTTAACTTTGGCAATAAATAATTATAATCCATGCCATTAAGGCAGTCTAAATTAGAGAGAGGAGAGAATATAGTGAATACAGACAAAGAGAACGATTAAAGCGCTGGGGTTCTTGACGAGGTCTGTAGAGTCCACTGGTACACTATGTCCTTATCATTACCTATATACATCAGAATACAGCTGAGGCTTACATACACAATAACAAAGTGACAGAGAAGCACTTGAACACTGACGACACGACCTTAAGCTCTGATACAAATGCTGACGGAGTGTGGTCTGGGTTTTGAGCGGGAGCAACGAGTGGGCGAAACCAGCTGGGGAAGTTTGTGACGGGTATAAACGTTTGGGTCAGACCTGAGAAAAAGGCTAACTGGATGGAACCCAATGACATTCGGAATAGACTCTAATCCCCCTGCAGTAATCCTCTATGGAGCCACTCTGAAAACAGCCGGGTAACTTCTTAAGCAGAAACGTTGCTGTTAAGACATAGAAACTGGGTAGTTTTAGCCAAACACCAGGCCTGGCATCCAGAACGAGTTTGCTGGGTTAAGCGAGCAGGAGCCTCATCGCTCTTCACAGACCGGCATTTTGAACTGAACAGAAAGTCTGACCAGATTTAACGATAAAATAAATGGTAACGTGATGCTGCAATATAATATTAATGTCACTCTGTTGAGTTAAAAAAAAAAAACAAGCTCATTAACGTTTTGGTTTCAGACGATAATAGATTTTCTTTAACGTTTTTATGATGACGTGGATTTTTACATTTCAACCGTGATTAATCAAAACGCTAGTGTACAATTTATTTAATTTCATTTTTTAAATCGCTCGACAGCACAAGGTCTTTTAACATATTCTGGGTCAAATTAATGCTGGTATAAACCCATAACCAACCGTTGTTGCGTTAAATTGAGCTCGTTTTAAACCCAGCAGTTTTAAGAGTGTAGATGAATGGAGCGTCTATAGTACGTTGTTCTGCCTTTGTATTTTTGTGTGATGTTCGTTTTAACCAAAGCTTCACTTCCAGTCAGCATCTGAATGGGAGCTTGAGGCCCTTCGGTTCGGGGGTCACAATCTGACCATGGATACAGCACAGGTGGACACCTATGACGAGGTTAAACGTGTTGTCGAGGCTGTTTGTCCATATAGAGAATATCGAAGGTGCTCCTCAGCCTTGCTATGCGTGTATGGCTGCTACTACAACACAGGAACAACTCACAAAAGTCAAACACTGAATGTTCCCCCTGCAGGGTTGGGTTTTTTTTTTGTTTGTTTTTTTTTATATATATATATGATTCATCATTAACAGCTTTGACAGTGAAAACAAACAGAACTGAAACGCCAACAAACGTGCAGAGACGGCACATGCACACGTGTCCTCACACAAACACACACACGCACGCACTCACATGTACAATGTATTATTCACACAGAAAGAAACAAACGAAAAGAAAAACACACGCTTATACGCACTTGTACTAAGATACAATTTCTGTTCCTAAGAGAACATCCACACTCAGTGGGGAAGAGGGGGTGGGGCATTATACAATAAATTAATACAATACTAAATCAAACTCAGCCTACATATAGGCAAATTAATCCCTCCCCCGAAAACACACACACACACACACGCACACACACACAAAAACACACCCACACACGCGCATACACTCCCATGCAATAAAAGCAGCTTATGTGGCATGCTGCGTTTTGGAATGAGTCGGGCAGTATGACTGCTGAGCCTATTTTTTATTTGCTTTTTTTTTCTGTTGTAGTTTTTTTTTTTTTTTTTTTATGTAGAAGCAGCGACTGAGGGTGCTGGTTGAACCGTCGGGGTTGTAGGTCGGAGAGGGGGAGGGAGGGCGGGTGTTTCAGGGTAGTGGACCTGCTAAGCGAACCTGGATCACAGGCGAGCAACAAGCGCACATACACATACACCACAAGACGAGTACCGTACTGTACATAAATATATGGACGTCTTCACCTGGCAGGAAACTGAGGTTGAAGGGGGTCAAAGACTTCGGCGGGCGTCTTCGCTAAGGAGAGACGAGGACAGCAGAGCCATGGCTAAGAGAGAGGGGTGGGAGACAGGAGGGGAGTGGACGAGGGGAAATCACCCCGGTTGGGTGATTATGGCGGGGCTTGTCTTGTAGGAGACGGCGGTGGTCGCCGGCTGGAGAGCGGTGATGCGTCAAAGAGCAGAGGAAGAGGAACAGATTGTCATTTATTTGATAAGAAAGTAGATGCACATGGTATTTTGGTGGTTTCAAGTAATTCTGACAAACATTTAACATGGGAACTGGAAGATATTTTAAATATCCAAAGTACATAAACAAAGCAACAGACACAATGAAATAAAATGAATTATGAGGTCGTTGTAAAGAAAATTGTCCTTCAATTTTCTTTCATTTGGTGTAGTTGAGATCAAATGAACCTCATTGAAGACTTTTATCATCCAGTTTGTGGTAGAAAGAAAAGAGGAAAACAATAAATCCAGCAGATGGAAATTATTGAGCTCATTTTAATTTAACATGAGACAGGTCTAGAAATGAGATTCACTTTAAAAGCTCAACCTGCCTTCACCTCTTTACAGACGACAACGCTCATTCTGAAGCTAGCCTGCTAGCACTTAATAGTCACTATGAAAGGTCACATGTCTCCCCTATGTGTTTGGTTAACTGATTGTCACTCTTCAGAGTGTCTTAATCCATCCCCAGCCTCTCAAATACTATTAGTCCGAAAGAATGACAAAAAGATTAGAAGATGTGTGAATGCAAAGCTTCCTCGTCACCATAGAAACTGCTGGGCACTCCAGCTTGCCTCTACAGCAAAGAGCGTAGGTGGAGAATGAGAAACATTGCTGCGAAGTGGCTGTCAAGATTACAATGAGCAGCATGTGCAAGAATAAATTATGAAACTGTGAAGTAGCTGCCTCTGCCTGTGCATGTAAAGCTGTCCTTCCACTTAAAGGTCGGTGGTCGTCTTTGGAAAACTACCGGTGTAGTAAATGTGCTTCACCTCCGTAAGTCATCCTCACTGACGCATTTTAACTCACTATGTAGGATGACCCATCCTGTAGTTGTGAAACAGCAACTAATACATTAATGTGCTGCTGACTATAGGATTGATCAGCCTCACACTGAGGAAGAGTGATTCAGGCAGAGTGACACATGCTCAGTGAGCTTCATGCCTACGTGAATCTTTGGATGTGTTAACTTTGAACAGAAAGAGTATGCACTACAAAAGTTTAAAGGCTTAGTAAAATAATGTCACTGTACCAGCAGCCAGCGCCACATTTCAGAAAAGGCTTACTGAGGCGGTAGCCCAGGGTCGCAAATTTTTGGGGGCACCAAAGATTTTTCTTTCCTTTTCTTGTTTGAAGGGATGGAGGTTTTGCAACGTTGTACATCATATAAGGTGCGTTGTATTCATATTTTGTATTTTGTATTCACATGTTGGTATTTCTATTCATTCAAACAATTTTTAAATATTTGACTGTTATGAAGTTGAAGTCGATTTCTTGGAAACAAAGTGGTGCCGTTGGCCAGGGGACATATTAAACCTACTATGCATCAGTTCATAGCCGCTCATCTGTAAGACTATATATTAATGTACTGTAATTTGCATTAGAAAAATTGTTTTTCCTTAGTGGATGAGACACCAAAACTGTCTCCATCCCAGGGCTCACATCCTTGTAAAGCCACCCCTGATTGCATTCTACATGTAAAGGACAAATTCATGATTTTTTTTAAAGAAATTAAGACACCAAGATTGTTATCTATTCTGCTGCTACTTGTTTGTCACCCTGAAGCAAAATCTTACCTAAAACACTCTAAACTAATCCTTTATAAATCTCCTCCTTTTCAATTACTCTCGATGTAATGTTGTGAATAAACTGTTTATGTGCTCAGCTAGTTTCCAAAGCTCATGATTAGCTAATTTGGCTACAGCTTGTAAATTTGAAAGGTACATCTACTTTAGCTCAGTAATATTTTTTAAATTGCATGTTTGTAGATTCAGCAATGCACTTTCTTCATTAGGCTTTAATTACATAAATAAATACATTTTACCTTCAGTAACTTGTTAATTCTTTGGAAACAGAATAAAATCTTTTGAATTAGATATCACAAAGCATTAAAGGTCATGACTGCGTTTACCTCGGGATGCTAGGGGGGGCCCTGTTGGGGCGGCTGGGTGCCTGCGGGCTATCAGCACTGTTATTGAAGGGTCCCAAAGGTCCTGGACGGTTTGGTGGCGGAGGGGCCCCTCTGGGTGCCGGCCGTTGGCCCGAAGACATCCTCCTGGGGGCCGTGGGACTCGGAGGAGGAGACCTAGACCACAGAACGGATGTGATAAAAAAAAAAAAAAAAACAGCAAACGTCAAGGCTTCCAGGCCTTGACTTTTCCTTCCCCCGTTTAGGTTCATTTACAACTTACCTGCGTCCGCCGGTGGAGCCTCCCACCCAGGAGTTGTCAACAGGCGGAGGCATAGGGGTGGTGATGGTGGATGTAGAGATGTCACCTATGATGGCCAGGGCCTCCTTCAGGGCCTGGTGGGTCCTCAGCACCTCGTCCCTCCTCTGGGCCTGCTCCTGGGACTCATCCATCAGGGCGTTCTGGTCACCTGCAGAGTACAGGCACGCCAGCAGCTCGGCATTGATGAAGTCCTTCACCTTTTGACAAGACCAAACAGCAAAGCAGAAAGAATTAGAGCAGTAAAACTGTAAGTGTCCCTGTCTTTAACTTTACCACGTATAAGCTTGATAAAGGCATTTCTAAATTATCTGTACTGAGAGTTTCTGACAAAACTCAATTTCCAATACTTGTTGTTGGCACAGTCTGTAATTATGTCAGCCACAACTGCAGCTTGGCGCAGCTTGAGCACTCGTCATTAAGTTTTACAACTGTAAAGACAAACTGCTAGGTTTCTGAAGTAGGAGCACGACGTTATTTTGTGAGTTTTGTCTGCAAAGAATTAAAATAGAGCTGAGCTGAAAACGGTTTCAAGATGAAGTAGCAACAAATCGGAAAGCAAAATGGAACCACTATTTACCTTAAGCTTGCCACGTAAGCAAAAATGCTTAAATTCAAATGAACCACACTATTCTTTTGTATGAACAAGGTCATTGCTGTGGGCAGCATTTATCTGGACATGAACAGTATTTTCTAAGAAAGCGGCATGTGAGTTGCTAATCAGATTAAATTAGCTTGAAAACAGTGAGGCTGTACAAGCCTAGCCGTTTTAAGAAAATCTAGTCAGCTGCACTCCTGCCACCTAAAAACATCTATTCTTTAAGTTTAAATTTCTTTTTAAGAAAAGCAGCTAACAAAACCCCACTTTAGTTCAGGCCAATGTGTACTACTGCTGTAAGCAGTATATATCTGGATGTAAACAGTATTTTCAAATGAAAATGTCAACAGTTTTCACAAATTTAAGAAAACATCCTGAAAGTTGATAATTATCTTGAATTAGCTCGGAAATGCTTAGGCCACATTCTCTTCTATTTAAACGCATAAATAAGGACGTCTTGTCAGGTGTTTTGCCTGAAAACGTCTGTCCTTTATGTTTCAAACAATATTAGGTTGTAAAAGCGCTAAAGGAACGGTATCAAATCTACCTTTTGATACATTGTTTCAAAATGTTGTTTATAACTTTGAAATAAAACAGCAAACGCAACAGAAACAATTTTCCTCCGGACTTACTAAAATGAATGGTGAAGTAATCCTGGTGCTTATTTTCCTTCAGACGTCGGCTCTGCTGGAAATATGTGTTGGTGGATGTTTTGTTTTTTTACTTACATTGTTGATCATCAGATGCATGATGGTCTTTGGGATGAGATCCCGGATGCACTTGTTGACAATAGCCATGTAGGAATCCACCAGGTTGCGGATGGTTTCCACTTTGCGCTCCAGCTGAGGGTCCATGGAGAAGTTGTCGGTGGTGGTGGTCGTCTCGCTCTCAACCTGCAGGGGGAGATAAAGTTCACCCCTTTATTTTGAAGGAAAGCGATTTCACAAAGGGTTAAAAGTAAAAAAAAAAAAAATCCTAAAGCTTTGACATTTTTGCCGCTCACACACACACGAGCACACGCAGAAATAAGTCTTATACATTCCTGGAGTTAATATAAGGCAATAAAACTCCTACAGTTCATTTTCTATGCGGTTTAGTTTTTATGATGTTTACATCACTAAGAATTAAACTTTACTACAGAAATACTGCATGATTAGGCAAATGAAGTCATAATATTACAAGAACAAAGTCATGAAACTATGATAAAGTCACAGCAATACTAGATTAAAGTCGTGCAAGAATAAAATCATAATATTTCAAGAATGAACTTTAATCTCATTATTTCAACTTTATTATTATACGACTTTATTCTCGTAATTTAATTACTTTATTCCAGTGATTTTATTCTTTTTATTTTGTTAGTAATATTTGTAATATTTCCCGGCGTGTAACGTTGCCTAAAAACCCGGGCATGAGATCCGTGATGATGTTAGGATCCTGTTAAGCAGCCGCTCAGCTTTTGAGTCATTCTCACTGAACCGTGTTGGAGTGGATTCTCTCACCGTGGTGGTCTTGTCAGGGTAGACCCCGGCACGGAGGAGGGACGACTTCCAGCTGTCCACGTCATCCTGGGAGTCGCAGGCCAACTCCAGAGTGCGATTGTCCTTGTAGACGTTCCTAAACAAAATCATTTGCTTAGAACGTCAAGTGTGTGTCAGACGATTCCATGTGGAATAGTTTCCTGTTGGGTGCCAAGCCAAGCATGAAACTTTCACTTTCATGCTGTAACAATTACTGAAAGTTCAGGCATGAGACAAAACCTTTTTACGCCGATTCAGACTTTTTAAAGACCATCTGCTTGTTTATCTGCTTGATTACTACCGATCTCTAATGAGAACTTTCTATCTGTATAACAATTCCCTGTTTAATCAAATCGAGCTTGCTGAAAAAGCTAAAACTAGAGATGTCCCGGTCAAATCCCAGGTGCGTTTGTAAAGTCAAGGCGTATTTTTAAACGACATGTTTAAACGTCCCGAAGTGCAAGGCGAAACTCAACTCCCGCTACCTGTTGTTGATCTACAGTCTGTGCCTCTGTCAGTCACACAACCTTGTAAGAATCGCAGCTGTGTTTTGCATGTCTCCCCTGAATTTCCCAGCCTGTGTTCAAGTTCCCATCTTCAAATCTGTGTTATTTTGTTGCTCTGTTATCAAAGTTCGATGTTGCAACTCTTTGAAGTGACGCTGGAAGTAAAAGAGGGATTGCATTGGTCGTGTGTCTTTTTAACATGATGTGCTCTGATCCTGTTCTGGGAGAGTTGCTCAGAAAGCAGCTGAAACTCCACATATTTTAAGACAATTCAAATCAAAGTGCTAAGTTTATCACTAACTAGCAATGTTTTATTGCTGTTTATTTTCTCTACACAATTAACTGGAACTGCATAAAATTAAAGAGCAAAACGCTAACCCTAACCCTTACCTGGCATGAAAACAGGAGATTAAATATGCTAAGGTTAGCTAACATCATTGGTAAATTAGTTTGTGCCGTAAATTACGTGTCCTGTCTGGCACATCGTTAGAAACGGATGACATAGGTATGTGCATTTTAGGTGACCCGCTGAGTTAACAATTGTTGGAGCAGCATATTGAGGATGGCCTGCAGAAACTCCACTGAACACTGAATATTTCTGATATTATCAAGAAATGTGGATAAAAGAAGCTGGCGAATCAATGGACCGTGAGACAGTTTGTCAAATCTTACCTGTTAACGGTAAACCCTGATTGGATCCATTTCAGAGTTGGGTAATAACCACTTGAATTCACTCGTTTTTGGAAAAACAAAAACTACTTTTAGGTGCACCCTGCCCTTTTATTTCTACTTGAATGATTTTATTATGAAGTATCGCAACTGTTCCTTGAGTAAAATTTCCGAATACCAAAAATTCCCCCAACACAGACGCACGCAGCTGCAGTTTTTGTTCAAAGTTTGGTACGCTTTTTATCGAAAGAAATTCATCTGGAAAAAAATTTCTTTTGTTACATTATTTTGTAATTACATTACTTATAAGAATTATTTTCATTTTGACCTTTAAAACGCCAATGATTTCCGCATAACTTTATATTTTGGTCCCTCTGATGATGAAATCTTTAATTATTACATGATTTATGTTTTGAAGAGTTACACAGTACCAGAGTCGCCTTTTCACCAAATACTTCTTCACTCTTATTTCAGATATTTCTTTGACATTTCATTTATATTTGAGTAAAAATACATTGAAGTACTGCTACTCTTTCTTGAATACAATTTTTGTGTACCCAGCGCATCTCTGGTCGTTCCTACCAAAAACATATTTCCCCTCTTTAGTCCTAGTTTTTATTTAACGTCGTCTGCATAGATTAATCTCCGAGCCAAAGTCATGAGCAGCAGACCTGGATTCTGTGTTGAAGATGGAGAATATGTGTTTGCTGGACATGAAACTTTTCTCCACATCGCGAACCTTCAGGTTGTCCAGGGGGAGCATGTACTTCTTCTCCTTCTCCTGGTGGAGGGGAAAGAGGGAAACAGTGATGAGCGTGCACACACACAAAAAAAAGAAAAGCTAAATGAGTTATTATGTTTTCGGTATGTTCAGCATCTGTCAGGAAACCAACCAACTGCAATGGGTAAGAAAAAGGTGATTGCAAGAGAGAGAGAGAAGTGGGGAAGGCAGAAAGAGAGAGGAGGTGATGTTGAAGGGAGGAGGAATGGGGGAGAAATGAGAGTGGGAGGTAAAGGCAGGAGCAGGGAAAGGGAGAAGAAAAGGGAGAATGAGCACATGTGGAAGTCATTAGAGTTTGGGTCGGGATGCAGTCGTTCTTCACGGTGCGTTTTTACACAGAGAAGCGCTGGCAGAGAACCTGGAGGAGAGTCTGGTCGAGGTTAAGGGCGGTGCAGGGGGCCTGCTGGGTAGAAGGGGCAGGTCACTGATAGGTAAAAGCCCCGGCTCAAACTCAAACTCGGGGGCCCGACGCCACTGAGGACCCCGGGCTCAAACAGATAAAGAGCGGAGATCCTTACCGTTCACTTTACACTCCAGTCTCAGCCTACGCGTCTTAACTCGGCCTGTCTGTTTTCTTTTATCTCAGCCACTCAATATTTTCTCTATATTTTCTCTTTCCATTCCAGAGGGGCCCACTTCCTGCCTGATTTTTTTTTCTTCTTTTTTTTTTGTTCGAGGGAGGGAGAGGGAGAGAGAGAGCGAGAGAGATTAAATGACAGCCTGGCGTTAAAACTCAACATCTGGTAATGCTTAGCACACAGAGATGCAGGGAAAGGAGGGAGAAGTTAAAGACGGTGGGGTGAAGGAGGAGGAGAAGAAGCCAGAAAAGAAAAGAAGAAGAAGAAAGTCAATTCAGATGAAGATTCAGAAAAGACAGCCCTTCGGTTTGGAAAGTTGTGTTTGACACAGGTAAGACTTGGCGGGCACGGAGGAAGATCTCTACAGAGACTCGAGGTTGGATTCCCCAAGGGGTCACCGTCGCCCTTATATGGTCAACCGGGACCCCTCCTTCTTCCTCTCCCTCTCTTACCCCCCACCCCTCCCTCGTGAGCGTCTCTCTTTCCCTCTTTTTTGTAATATCCCCTCCCAGAACGCGCAACCAGTGTGTCCCAGTCGTCTGAGCGAATGTGCCACGTCAAGGCTGGATACTCTTCATGGCCGGCGTGACCTGAAAGCTGGACCGGTCCGGGACGCCTGACCTAAACAAATAAACAGGAGGGGGAGGGGGCCGGTGGGGGGCACTTCCAGAAAACCCCCACACCCCACCGACATGGATGAGGCGTACAGCTGCGTTTCGAACTGGGGGGGGAGATCTTTTTGCTGCAGGAGCGGCGAGAGGGGAAGGGGCGCCGACGGCAGAGCTGTCCCACCAGCGCCGGGACCGGCGGCGCACAAGGCCTGGCTCTCCACTCCGGCTCCGTCCACCCAGTGTTCAGACTACCTGTTCATTGTCATACTGGTGTACAGTAGTCTGCACATTGGTTAGACTGGGTACGGACCCTCTTCTGTCCGTCTGTCTCTCTATGTGTCTCGTCCTTCCTCACCATACGTCCCAGGTCTCCACCTCATTTTTTTCTAGACTTTGTCCAAAAGAGCGCTCTCAACGCTTGGCTCGCTTTCCCCGCTCGCTTGCTGGTTTGTGGAATAAACTTGTGTCACCAAGTTTTCTCACCACTAACTTCAGATCTGGCTACATGCGCTTGAAGGCAAACCTTGGTTTCAAATCAATGCTCGTTGAAAGAAAAGCAAGTTCACATAAATCACTGCATGAATGAGCGAGCATGCAGGCTGCTGAGGAAGATGCGGTCACTCTGGAAAGGGAGAGGAGTGAGGGGGAGTAAGAGGAGATGAGGAGCAAATATGGCTGCAAAGCATTGATCCAAAAGGGCTACAGACCAATCAATCAATTGGATTTGAGGGTACACTGAGACAGCCCAAGCAAAGGCATTTCTGTGGGTGCCCTAAGCAAGCGCAGGGCACTGATGCATGATAGGAAGTAGCAAATGCAGGAAAAGCAGAAAAAAAAGACTACAAAAACCACAAACACACACACAAAGCAGTAAATCTAACTCATTAGATTTTCAGCTGAGAACTTGCTCTGTTCCTGCAAAAAGTCACAAGTGGCAGAAAAAGTTTAGACGATCAAAGCGGCGCCTCTGCTCTGCGAAGAGCTGGAGGACGGCGGAGTGAGCGAGGGTATTGATATCTAATAGGTCTTCTCTTCTGCAAAGAAAAGGCCAGACGATGATGTTTGGATTGAAAATGTTCCTGCCAAGAATGCAAGAAGTTCCAAAGGAACTGCCAACCGCATTAATACAAGGGAGGAGGCAGACGTGTACACGACGGTAGAAAAGTTCAAGAGGGTGTAAAACAGAAATACACGAGGAGAAGCTAGCGGAGTCTGTAATTACCGGCATTGCCGGGTTAGCGTCTCGGATGGCAATCTGCACGGCCCCTACGTGCGCCGCACCGCGCCGTCTGAGGTTCCGAGCCGCGTATTTTTGGGTGGCTGAGAGAGCGAGCATTTGGTTGGGATTGGGGCTGCTCCAGATTTAGTGAAGAAGAAGAAGAAGAAGAACAAGAAGAAGAAGCAGAAGAAGAAGAAGAAGAAGAAGAAGAAGGAGTGAATGGCTGAAGTCTCAGCGGAAGGAGGTGGGGAGCGAAGGAACACAGAATAGAAGGTGCATGGAAATGGAAAGCACAAGTGAGGATGTGCTGGAGGAAAAAAACCATTTTATTTGATAACCAAAAACTGCAGACACAGCTTTGTTTTGTTCAAGAACTCATTCCCGAAGACATTTTCCTGAAAACTCTTGATGGCAAGCGACTCAATCGGGTCTCCTGGGCAACAATGCAGCATCAGAATGGGCTGGCTGGAGGAGCTGCTGTGTGTCTGCCTATCTACACTTGCTGTGCAGAATGTCCTACAACCTGTACAGCAGGCACAGACAGGCAGAGAGACGTCAGCCTGCCGTCTGACCAAACGCTGCATTCTGTCAATGCTGGCCCGTGGATGCAAATGGTGGTGGCCTGTAGCTGCAAAAGACATTTGCTGTGGTTGGTCATTCTTAAAATAATAAAATACTGCTTTGAAGCAGTCATTTACCCACCATTTTATGGTTTGAGTAGGTTTTTGTTGATTATTACCTCCTTTATTTAAAAGTGCAACACAATAGGTTTTAAAGAGTCCTTCATGTGCCAAACTTCAGCTGGAAGTCTGATTAGGAGCAGGAATGTGGCTGAAATACATATCACAATATATGCTTTTCATATTCGGTTGATATTAAGAATTAATAAACTTGAAACTGCTGCTATGCAAAAATACTCAGTTGGTTGTTGCTACATAACCAAAGAGTGGGTGAGTTGATGCCGCCCATTTTGCTTACCTGCCATGGAGGTCGAGCTGCTAAAGCGAAGCTATTGCTATATGGACTATTATTGATTTATTGTCTGGCCCTAATGACGACTCTTTGAGGTCTTCAAGTTGTTGAAATGGGTCCATTAAAGGGAAGATTCAGGAATTTTAACGTGAGGTTTTGTAAAAATTTTACCTGCAGTAGAAACTTCATGTCTTCATAAATCCAGACTAGTTGATCCGAAAGACTGAAGCTAATAGCTAGTCTGAGACGCAGCAAAAGCTAAAACTTAAAACTATTCTAATCTCTAAATCTCATAGCGGTTTATGTGAATTGTATCAGCTGTTTGCGTTTATTGGTTATTTACACAGCAGGCGATTAATGTCTATGGAAATGAAGGGAGGAAGCAGTGCACCAATAATGATCTTCCTGCATAAAAGTACTGAGTGCATTAAAAAATCTATAACATTGTTTTTTTGTAAATCAAAATTACAACAATATATTTTCCTTTAACTGTCCTTTTACTTTCGCATCAGCTAGTTAACTAAAATGGAAACGCTTTCCATGTTCTGTTCTCAGTTTGTGTTTTACACAGGAAGATCTTTGGTGTTGCACCTCCTCCAAATTCCATTTCCTGTGAAAATAATCTTCAGCTTCAGTGTAAATATCCATCCATCCATCGTCTTTCCCTGCTTATCCTTGCAGGGTTTCCAGTGATTTCTGGTCAATAGGTGGGGTAAATCCTACAGCAGTCGTCCCCAACCCCCGGGCCATGGACCAATTGGTACCGGGAGGCACAAGAAATAATTTGATATGCCATGTCAGCTGTTTGGGATTCCCCTCCGTGCTTATGTCACGGATTTCTGTGACATAAGCGCAACCTGTCTCGCTCAACAGGTTGCGCTCCCAGTCAACCTGTTGAGCCTGTGGGCCCTTTTATCACAGCCCACAGGCTGTGATAAAAGGGCCAAAACAATCCAACATGTTGAATATGTCCGACTTTAGATCAGAGCGGTCCCGACAAAATGTCATTGCATAGCTGCTGCAGTTTACAGAAAAATACAAAAAAACTACAAGTGTGTCCATAAATACATAAGTATAAAAGTGTTACAGGTGCATGTAAGAAAAACAAAATCTAAGTATAACTTAGCATTTTCAGAGACATTAGCTTCATCCTGTGAACTCTTCTCGCTTTGTACTGAATGAATAATATATTTTTTTCCTTTAATGATTTTGTTTGATGTGCTTAAGTGTTTAATTTTGCTTAATCCCTGTAAGGCGTCTGAGGTATTTTTAGAAAAGAGCGTCACAAATAAAACATTTTATTTGCCTTTCTTGGCAATTAAAGTCACCGACCAATATATAAAGACCCAATGAGAGTTATCTACTGCAAGCAAGACATCAACTGCTTATGCCTTTCAACACAGCCTCACTCCTACCCCTTTCCACAGTTACCCACATGTAATAGACTAATATTTTTACGTCATAAAACTGAAGGTAGTTGAATCATGCTCACCTCATCGTCCTTGAACCAGGAGAGGCTCTCGGCAGTGAGCACAAACCAGTACTCCTTGGCTCCTCCCTTAATGATGCTGATGTTGTTGATGGTCAGCCAGCCTTTACGGATGACCTGAGGGGAGAGAGTACAGCCGAGGTGTGAGTGGCAAAAACATTCTCACCGTAGAAGCTTTATGTTAGTCGGAAACAGCAAACTGGTTACACTTTGATCATGTCATCTGAGAAAAGGCGGTGAGATGAAACGTGCGCGAAGGTTAACTGAGGTGTGTGATTGTGACTCACTCAGTGCAGCCACGCTCACAGCTAGACGCCGGTCAGAGGTTTTATCTTCTACCGGAGATAAAGCATGCGTGTGTGTGTGTGTGGTCAGTGTTGAGTGTATTAATCCCGATACAAACAGAACCATACAGGTCCGGTGCCAAGGGATTACTGGGTTAGATTACTGTCAGACTTGCACCGCCTAAGACTGACTAAAGAGGTTACCCACATCTTTATAAAATCTCCTTCTCATGGCTCCAAATGCTAAAGATAAACAGGAAGAGATGAAAATAAAGGTGGAACTGGTGTTAGGAGAGACAAAAATATCAGAAAAAACCAGAGCAGCAACTTTTTTTTTAGTAAAGAAAAAGTTTCAGCCCCACACCGGTCAGTTAGCATCCCTATGGCGCGTCACGGAGGAAAATGGCAGCAGTGCTGGAGAGCACCACACACTGGCAAGAAGCAGAACTGCAGCAGGTACAAACGGCATTGCAAACCACGACCCACGGAAGAGCTATACTCACCGACAGACACCCTTGAGAGGGCAGCTGAGATTCTCACTAAGTGGTGGGGATGAAATGCAAGGTGGCACCTTTATGACACAGGGAGGGTTCAAACAAAGGGAAACGTCTCAACAACACCAAGCATGATGGTGGGAAAACAAAGAACTATACTAAACAAAGGGAAAAAAAGCATTTTTCAATAGAGATGCACCAATCACAGAATCCACTTTATTTTTAAAAACTCTGATCTGCCTGTTATATATATATATATATATATATATGGTGTTGTCCATCTGTATCATAGAAAATGAACAAATGCATTTAAATCCTCCAGACTGTGCAACATATATAATTAAAAACGAACTCAAACAAAATACAACACCTGAAAATAACCCCGTAACAAGGTTTTCAGACCTTTTTCAGAAAAAATAGTTTAAAAATTTACTAACTGGGCCCCACAAAATATGGGAGTGTTTTATTC
Organism: Poeciliopsis turrubarensis; assembly: GCA_010277015.1. Taxonomy (NCBI): domain Eukaryota; kingdom Metazoa; phylum Chordata; class Actinopteri; order Cyprinodontiformes; family Poeciliidae; genus Poeciliopsis; species Poeciliopsis turrubarensis. The sequence goes on from VMRN01000048.1 coordinate 786,323, forward strand.
TGTCATTTATTATCACTGGGGATGTAAGAGGCCTTTGATCAACCTTCAGCTACATCAGCAGAGAGAGGAAGAGCGAGCACTGTGCAGCTCTACAGTTCAACAGGAATTCACTGTTGTTTTAAAGCCCAGATAAAATGACTAAAATCAGAAGCTGATCTCTCGGTGCATCGCTACTGTTTAAAAATTGGTGATTAACTAAGACATTGAAGTATGGAAGCCCAGAATGAATGTTTTCCACTTTTTCCTGGTGGTTTTCTTGAGATAATAAATTAATTTCCCAACAATTTTCTCGAGATAACAAATTAATATCTTGACGATTTTCTTAAGATAAGTTAATCTCTCTTGAGAAAACCATGGGGAAACAAAATACGTGGGAAACGTCCGCTCTTGGCTGTTAAATAAAAGCATGGGGGATAAATAATTATAAACATGAATGATATTTATTGCAGAAACTATAGCAGTGAAATGAATAAACCATCAATTTCATCCTATGCAAAAGATCAACTTAAACAAAGAGGAGGGTTTTGTAAATGTGTTTCAGCTCGGTGGTTTCCATTTTTCTGTTCGTGTCGATGCGAACAACAGTTTCGACCGCGTGTGCCACCACTTGTACTTTTATACGAAACGGAGAACACGCTCACCTGATTTCCTGCTGAACTCTGGCTCTTGTTAGTCTGACTGCTCCTCTGCTGAGCGCTGCGCCATGGCAACAGAAACATGGATGCAGAGATGGAGCATCAGAACAATTAGAAGAAAGTAGGTGGGAAAGAGTGAAAGCAAACTTTGTCATAAATACCAAAAGTTAGCGTGTTGAATTGAGGTGAGGTGGTTTCATGCTTACCTAGCAAAGCCAATGAAATCCTCATGGTTGGTGTTTATGTAGGAGAGCTGCAGATCAATCAGCAGCAGAACCTGAAAGGACAAACAAGATATTTATTATGAGAAACGACTGGAGGAAAATGGAACGGCATCGTACAGCAGCGCCGTGATTGAAAAAGAGTTCTGCAAGGTCGCCTTATTTAAAGTAATTTGGCTAGTTTTCTTGCTATCAATTGGAAAAAAAAGACAGAAAACAATTCAGTCAGTTCTAATCAACAAAATCAGGATTTAGGTAATGATTTCTTAGAAAATGCTTGCTGTATTCAGCCACGTTTATTCAATTAATCAAAAGCAGACCTGGGTCGAGCAAAGTTTGCTTTAGAGTAAAAGTTACAGTCTTTGTATGATAATCTAAACAGTGTGTGCATTTAAAGACAAATAACTAATGTTGTAGTTAATATTTCTTATTGTGAGAAGATTTGACTTTGTTTGAGATAATTCTGTCCTATTTAAAAATAGAGAGGCTCCGTCTACGTCAAACGCCTGCGTTGACGGGTCACATTTGTATCGTTTTTCAACTGAAGTCAGGGGCCACAAATGGCCCCGGTTCACACTTTGGACAACACACGTTTATATAAAAATCATTAAGTCTTTTACAACAATTAATTTTTTCAGCTAATGCTGTGCTAAAATTGTAACTGATCATAAAAACTTTTTTTTTTAAACAAAAATGTGTTTAAAATCAAATAAATTCCTGAAATAATCCATACAATAGATCATTTTTTTCATTTAAAAATCACAATAAAATATATTGTAATATGATTTTTTTATTTTCTCATAAATAACTCAAGATTATTCTGTGAGACTTTCATTCTGCTTCAGGGGATATTTTGTGCTAAGCTAAGCTAACCTAATATAACCTCAGCTAAAACTTACTTGGCCAGATATCAACCTCTTGCTCTACCTTTGAATGAGTACTGTTTTCAAGTAAAAGGAGAACTACAGATCTGAATTTCCTTATCATGTGTAATAGTTGTTAGTAACTAATGTGATGAGTACAGCCTGAACACATAGCGGTCTTCACCTGGTCCTTGGCGCGACTCTCCCTGTCCCGGATGTGAGCGGTGACGATCCTCTCGGTTTCCTCGCGGAGCCTCGGGAAGCATTCCAGCTGCAAACAAAACACGCAGCACTTCAGCTCATCCACAGGTGGGAAACGTCAAACGTTATTATGGAAGCTGGTTCTTTCAGATGCTGCTTTACGATTAACTAAAGTTAGCAGCTCCATAATCGCCATGAGTAACGGGAGAGCGGGGGATACCTTGTTGGAGCACTGGCGCACGGTGTTGATCAGCTCTTGGATGACCATGTCCACACATTTGATGCAAGGCTCCTTCAGCTTCACAATCTGCTTCTTCACTATAGCCTCAAACGCCATATCAGGGGTGAAAAGCCCAGTTCTGGAGAAAGAAAAGAAACGATCTGACTGGTTGTTGTGCAGTTTAGCATTAGCATGAGAAACTTTTACAGCAAAGATTTTCATCATTTTGCGTTGCAGACAAGCAGAAGGTTGCTCCCTATCACTGATGGACATGCGGCACATTTGATACTATGGGAGATGATTAAAAAAGTAAAATAAAATAAAATACAGTAAACCCTACCTGATACCATGAATGTTCTTGATGGCGTAGCTGATCTCACGCCTCATCTCCTTGTCATCACACTCCATCTGAAGCAGAAAACGAGAGTTTAAAAAAACACACATGCTTCCTTTAAAATAGGTTACATGTTCAGCTAATGATGAGATTATCTCAATAACTGAATGCAGAGTGCTTATTGGTTTTTACACACTTATATATTTTATACTTAGCTACAGAATAGAGAACAATTTTTAACATTCGCCTTGCAGAACATTTTTTCTAAAAACATAAAACAGAGTTAGCCCTAGGAACTAAGGCTGCAGCAAATCACACTAATTTGTCTATTTTTAAAGAAAGTGAATCATTACAGGCTCAAACATTGGGATTATATGCAGCATCCTCCACATTTCCTTGCACTCTGGTAAAGATGCGTAAAAAGGCTTATAATACAAATACATCTTTTATTGCAGTAACATCATTTCAGATGTTTTAAAAATATTTATCTTAGAAACCCCAAGATGCCAGTCTCCGTAGCAAGTCCCCTAATGGTGAGCTTCACCATTTTCTCCCTCTCGTTTCCCATTCTGCTCCTTGGCTGCGTTTCCACTGACCATATAATTGCGCAAAGTGGAATTCTGAAAATAAATGTTTACTCAAGACGCCAATTAGGAAAAGAAACATGTTTTTGTTACAAGGTTTTTGCGGTAGGATGAGGTGATTTTTCCAGTTGTATCGAAATTTGTATCTTTCGCAAAACTGCGACGAAAACACTTTTTTTCATATCACACGAGTCAAGTGATCAACAAACAGAAGTTTCTACTGCCGAAAACGACGAAGAAAACAACAGGAAGTAATTGAAACTCAGCTACTGCGTGTGATGAGAAATGTAATATGGATCGTCCCAATTTATTTCTTTAATACTGTTTTAAAATAGCGATATTATACTGCTGCAATTAAAGTTTAGTGTCTTTTAAAGCCTTTTGCCCACCTCTACCAGGATTGCAAGCAACTGTGTTTATCCTATGTTTTTCCGACTTTTCAGATTTAATACACAGTAGTTCACCTTGACGAGTTCAAAAGGGAAGCGCTCATGAAAGACGCGATTGATTTTCGCTCCACCGGACAGCTCCACCGTGTCCACCTGATCCCCGGAGCCTTCAATCCTCTTCTCAAAATCAACAGAGAACTGTTGCACCATCCTGAAACGCAACAAAAAAAACAAAAACAAAAATGACAACCACATATCAGCAAATTAAAGCAAGCTCTGATTTCTGGCAACTTGAAAAATGTGAAGTAACAAAAAATCGGCAAACAAAAAGAGGAGAGAAATTCCTTTCACATGGTCTTTCGTCAACAACGTCTCATGTTGCTTCGGCTGTGGGAAAAGAAGCGGTACTCACTGCAACAGCTGCTTGGTTTTGCGAGACGGGTCATCGGGCCGGTATCCCCGGTATTCCTCCGCCTCCTTGTCTAGAGCCAACAGCTGGGCCTGCAGCTTGCTGCGGAAAGCTGGCAGGGTGTCCCGAATGTGGTTGGTCAATTGCTAAGGAGACGCAAATCCGACAAGACGCAAGTTAAAATCAAATACAGAATAAAATGAAATGTGTGTTTTGACTACCTGGAATCCTTTTTTTTTTTTTTTTTAATCTTAATTGTATCATATCACGTAATTCGCTGTAATGAAATAAGATTCTGATATTCATCCAACAGCAATCTAGAGAAAATCTGGAATTCTGTGAAATCATGAATTATTTAGAGCTGGGCAGGATGAGAGGTGGTGAGTGATGAAAAAAAGAAACTCCACCCCCCCCAAAAAAGTAGGCCACCCTCTTATTAATTATGTAAAGAGCACCGTGGGAGAGCAGAGAGGGTAAATCCATCGTCACCTGGTTGAGCACTTGCTGTAGGCGAGGGGTGCCCATTTTTTCAGCCATGTGCCTGTAACCGGGGTGGGACAGGAAGAACTTCCTCTCGGCCTCCAAAGCCGCCTTGATGTCCTTCTTGCCGTCAATGTCCTTCTGACTGCGGTTCACCACGCCAATGTACCCTGGAATAACACAGAGAGATGTGAGAGAAATAATCGAATGAATCCAAACTGATCAATTAATTAAACGGTGACAGTAGAAAGTAGGGATGCACCAATCCATATTTTCTCTTCCGATGCCTATATCTGAGGTTTACGATCGTCTGAATTGACTTGAAATGTTTCTGTTTTTCAAAAGGGACTGAATTACAAATTTATTTGATAACTGAACATACTTAAATACAACAGTATCGTCACAAGATTCACAGACAATAATTTGCACAGTCAATGGAATCAAGAGTAGATACAAATATTAACATGAAATCCGTGCATCTGTAGTAGAGAATGTCTTATCCTGAATAAAAATACGCACCTCTTCGTAGCGGCAGCAGTTTGTTTTCCAGAACGTCTCGGGCGTCTGTTCCCTCATCCATCAGATCCAGTTTGGTGATCACTCCAATGGTCCTTAAACCTTGACAAAGCAAAAGTAGTGAAATGAGGAAAAATATAAAGAATAATACAGACAGTATATGTTTCTGCATTTGACCAAATTCCAACTATAGACTGAATTTTGTTGAGCTGGTATTTATTGTGATAGTACTCTAGCACAAAGTAGTTCATCGTTTTGTCAAGGAAACAATAAATGGATTTATAAATGCAGTTTTTAATGTGTTGACTCGCTGATCACCGAAGTGGTTCAACAAAGTACTAACTCAGTCAGGCTGAACACAAAGGCAAGCCACACTTTTCAGATTAAAAAAATAAAAAAAACATGTGCATCTACATCTATTGTATAGAAACATGGATATTGATTGTTTAGATTTAAAAGAAAAAACGAAACTGCTGTCTTTTGGCACATAGAACCTGATGTCTGTTTTTCTGCAACAGCAAGCTAAACATGGACCAATCTGGCCGACAAGCCCATGTCTGGTGATCTGAGCAGCCAATAAAAATCTGGCAGTATTTCACTGTTAGGCTAATAGAAGACCTCCTGCCTGTTTACTACAGTCTCAGGTTGCGTTTAATGGAGCCTAGAAGGCTCTTAAAGCATATTCACAGCTATGTATTCTTTCATTTGGGGGGCATCAAATATTTTCACCCTGATTCCCCTTTGGTTCCTGTTTCATTCATTTCCTTTTCTTCTTATTATTATTTTTGATTCTGCTCTTTTTCCTACTCTTAATTCTTAATCTTTTATGTCTCTCCTCTCTCAAAACTCCTGTTTTCTAATAATAATCTGACACTTGATTGATCCCTGCAGGGAGGTGACGCCGCCACATTTAGAGAGGTCAAAGCACAAAAGTCAACAGCTCTCACAGCTCAGAGATTCCCTGTTGAGCTTTTATCCAAGCCAACAAACACAAGGTCACGTCTTTCAGCTTTGATTTCTTTCGACGTCTAACGCTGCAGCCTCCTCGCCTTACCCTGGGGGTCGACGTCCTTCGCCAGTTTGAGGGCGTCAGAATTGGCCAGGTCGGTGTTTGCCGGGGTGACGGCCAGGATCAGGCAGCTCTCTCTGCTGATGAACTGCATGATCATGTCCCTGATCTGCTGCTCGATGTCCGCAGGCTGGTCTCCAACTGGCACCTTGGTGATTCCTGGCAGGTCGATGAGGGTCAGATTCAGCACTGCGGAGTCACAGGAATGCAATAAATGAGACGTATTCCAGAGCCGGACCAAGGGAATGCAAGTGGCTGTTTGGGCCCTCCGCACTACCAGGGGGCCCCTCAGAGAACCAAGCTAGCATGAAATGACAAAAGATAAATCATTACTTATGTATGTATATTAACACTGAATAACTCAGACTAAATGGTATTCCACATGGAAACTCAGTTTTTAGTTTGGAACTGTAACATTTATAAATGGAGGAATAACATGGTGGGAATATAAATTTGAAAAATGAACACCCGCATTTTTTTATATGCTAAAAACCAAATTATTGCTGTTAATTTTCTACTGCGTAACTTTACAAACATCACATGTATTTCACCATAAGAAATACATATTGGTCTGATTTTATTGTCATAGCATTTTGAAGAACTAGTGTAATAATACATATACTGTGTTCAAAGTTAAACAGCCTCTCTTCTGTTTGACATAAAACTGTCTCTGCAAGCTAGCTAGTTTTTCTAGCTAGTTTAAACAGACA
>VMRN01000048.1:797953-809618 GCA_010277015.1 Poeciliopsis turrubarensis
CGAACGTCAGCGCGAGCGGAAGTTCGCCTTTGACAGATTAATCATATTATTTTCCTCTATCTCCCCCTCTCTCTGCCTCTATCTCCTTCGTCTTCTCTCTCCCCGCTTCTCTGCGGTGTGACTGCGAAGCTGCGAGCGACGCGACGGAGGACCAATGAGAGAAGAGGGATCGGCGGGCGATGCGGCGGAGCGCGGCTTCCCATTGGACGAGCGGGCACAGGTTAGGCCTCGCGCGTCCGGCCTCCTGTTTACATCCCCTTCGCCGCTCCTGCCCCCGTCGTGAGTCATGCGGCACGGCTGCGCATCGCTGCAACACGCACAGGAAGATGCGCCTCTTCAGATCCCCGCAGTGGGACCAGAAAGTACCAGTTGTTAAAAAAAAAAAAAAAAAACAACAACAACAACATTCACTCGTATATATAGTTTCATATCGCTTTGTTTTTATGCACATTGCAGGAAAACAAAATTAAGAAAGAACATGGGAAGCAGGTGGAAAACATGGCCTCGCAAGTGCAGGCGGGATTCACGACAGATTCGACATAGAAAGTGTGGCATTTGGGCCCAGGCTGCCACTCGTGTCCGAGGCTCCTGCTGGTGGAGGCGGTCGTGCGGAATGTCTGCCGTCTTAACCTCTCACAGGCCAACATCTGCGCCCGCTGCTGGAGGAAGTGGCTCCTCTTGGCTGCAGATGAGATCTGTCATTGATCTGAAGGAGAGGCCTAATTTGGCCCTCCGGCTGTGAAAGCAGCCTTGAAATACACCGAGGGCAGAGGAAGCAAAGCTATTAGGGTCGCTCATTCATTTCTAGGCCACAAAATGTCATTAGTGTTGAATTTGCCCTTGTCATCACGGACGGGCCTCAGGAGTCGACGCCGTATGGTGTGGTGAACGCTAGATGGCGGAAGTGATCCATTCTGCAGTTTGTCACCAACGACCTTATTGGTCATTTAGGACGGAGTATTAGGACCATTTGGAGATGAAAAAAGGAGTAAAAAAAAAAAAATCAAAAATTTAAGAAATTTTGAGAATGATCTTAGAAATTTTTCTAGAAAACTAAGGGAATTTCTGAGCACCAAAATTGGAAGATATGTGAGAAAAAAAAACCCCAAAAACATCTAAATTTGCGGTTAATCTCAGAAACGTTTCAGAAAAATCTTGGACATTTCTGAGTTTGAATAGTCAAAACTTTGCTAGAAAAAATACTCAGAAATTTTCTCACACACACAGTTCAGAGGCCCACAGAGGAAATTTTCCTGGAAAAACCATTTTTTTTTAGATTAATCTCAACAATCGTCCAGAAAAATCTAAGAAATTTCTGAGTTTGAATAGCCAAGACTTTTCTAAAAAAATGAAAGAGTTTCAAAACTAACAAACATTTGACTTCAGAAACTCACCTTTATGAGTGTCGTGTTTTTCTAGAAAATTCCTGAGTTTGACTCCACTATCCCTGTACGCAACTGTAGTTCTTCCACGTCCAAGATGCTTTTTTCCATAAACTCTGAGGAGTTTATGAACGGGTTGCCTGTACCAGCATCGTGTCCTCAAACTGGAAATGTCAGGAGCATTTGGACAGTGATGACCAGACAACTGGGTCAGAGCATCTCTAAAACTGCACCTCTCTTGTGAGATGCTCCCAGTCTGCAGTGGTCAGTATGCAAAGTGGTCAAAAGAAAGGAGTGAACTAGTAATTCATGATCTGATACTGCTGCTGCTCAAACTGCAGATGGTTCTGAGAGACAGGTGTCAGATTACTCACAGTTTGTGGAGAAGATTTCAATATTACAGCTGAGCAGTATGTACAGTAAAAAGTAAGGCTCCTGGGCTATAACCCGGCCCCCGTTTTCCTTCATTTTGAGTGATTGCGATTGGCTGATGCTCGCATGAGAAACTGATCGTATTCACCGATCTCATCTACTTCCACAATGGTTTGAAAATCAGCGACTGTCCCATTTTGCTCTGTTGTGAAAAACGCTGTGCTGATAGACCGGGTGAAGTCTGCACACCAGTGGCTGACAATGGTGACCACGCTGTTGCCGACTTATCGACTTTGTCGATGTATTTCGTAACGTTTTGGTCAAATAACAATCGACATTGGCCAAAATCAGAATCGGGTTAGGGTTAGGGTCAGCCAGAAAACTGCAATTGGTGCACCACAAGTAACAGCACAAGTTAAGATCATGCAATGAAATTCTTGGGAGTTTTTTTTGTTTTATTCATTATTACTATTCTGCAGCATATCGGTGTCCGATCCTATTCTTGTCCTTCCTGCCTGTGAAATGTGTTCCTCCCCAACACATTTCTTCTGTTTTCTACTTTTACGTCTCATTTAAATGTTTCCGATCGCCAAATCAAGACACCATCTGTTAATGTGTTGATGATGACATACATTGGTTTGGAGCGCTGTCGCTAACTCTTTGCCTGACTTTACAGCAGTGGTGATATGTGCTTGCTTACGCTGTCATCTGCAAGAGAGAGGGAAAACAGAGAAAACACGTGTCTCATCTTTAGCAGTGCACCGCGCGGCTCACGCACATCCAGTCTGAGCGCGCGCACAGATGGAACGGGAGCTGCTATTGTAATTGGCCAAAAAATGACTTTCAGCGCAGACAGTATGCCAGGAATCCTGGGAGCCCGTACTTTAAAGCAACATGACTGAGAGGCGGCGGGGCGGTCTGCAAGGAGGTAGTTGTTAGAATTAGTGTACAGGTAGACATTAGTTTCATTTAGATGCCAGAGAAAACATAAATATTAGTAATGGGCAGGGTTAGGGTTGGGGTTACCACCATGTTTTCTGAGTTTTATGAGTCGTTTTTCAGTTGAAACGCTTTGATTCACATTCCCTGGTGGGACAGGCCGCAATCATGCACATTGTTTAGGACTGACATCCGGTGACCACAGAAAATGAAAAGATCTGTCTTCCCCATAGCAACTGTAGCATGGGTCCCGCCCTTTAGCAGGCAGCAACCAGCCCGCCGGGAAATGTCCCGGTGCTCCCGAAGGGCCCCTGCTGCTGATCCTGGTAAGATCGGAACATTAAAAGTACAGTCCAGGCAGTGTTTCTAACCACGTGGCACAATTTCGTGTCGTAAATCAGCTGTGAGTTATTTTAGCTGTAGCATCGAAAGCCCGTCCGCTCTCAGGTCAGAAGCTTTAGACATTCCGAAGCTCACAGAAAGCTCCAAGTGGCAAAACAATTTCAGCCAAAGTACTGAGGCGCATCATTAAAATGAGACCTTTGACCTTTCCGGAGGCGGTGTTCCAGCTCTACGCACTCATACAGCTTGTAATTCTCATGTTTCACATCAACAAGTCAAATAAGCCCCAGTGTAGACATGTTACGCAACGATTTGTGCCTGTAAAAGCAAGTCTGGTGAGCAAACGACTATCATCCATGAGCGTTACGTCACCGTGCGCATGGAATATGTTGCGGCCACTGTTTGAATAAATATGTGAGAGAAATGAGGTATTATTTGACTCCTTGCCTGCTTTCCATCATAGGAAATCAATAATCAGACTGTTTCTGCAGACCTCTGAGGAGGCGATCTAGATTTTCAACGTTTTGCTTTGATTGTGAACTCCGCACACAGACTGCCGCACACAACAGCCCCTGGCCTCTTCCTCTCTGCTGTACGGTGTTATGAAATTCACCTTCAGACAAATGTCCCTTTGGAAATAATCCTGGAAAAAAATGTGCTGCAGACAAACTCTGCAATTGTACTTTCAGAGGGCTTCTGAGAGAACTATTTATTGTTTCTCCATCTGAGAATATTCTTTTTTGTTCATGTCATAATTTACATCGGAGGGTCGAACGGATTTACTCCAGTGGCGTTGTTAACATTCACAATACATTGTTGAAAATGTTTCGTCATTCCCTTCAAGTGCCTTCAAGTGCCACTGTAATTTTCAGCCGCCGACATGGACACGACAAGCGAGTTCCAATTGAACTCACCCAGAAATGAACTGAAATATGCAAACATATTTCAGTTCAAAGGAAAGTGTCTGAAGTTCTCATTAAAAAAAAAGAGAAATCACTGAAATTGTTGTGTAATTATCCCACCTTAGAAAAAGAATAATACCAACTCTTAATCAAATTAAATTATTACGTGCGCTTCTAAGGTTCTGACTGGAAATGCATGAAAATGGAGATGCGAGCCATCTCGCCTGAACAAAAGCGGGCTAAAAATCAGTCGATGTGACAAATAGTGAAATCAAACCCCTCTCCAACTACGTTCAGAACTAAAAATGATGAAGAGCTCGGCTGGCTGGGCTCTGCCCTCTGGGGGAGCTTATGGAAGAGCTTCCAGTTTCCCACCATGATCCCCTCTGGTTTAACTCTGGGCCAGAGGCTGCACCAGAATTCCTGAGCCACAACGTTGCGCAAGAAAAACACACCTCCATGGCAAAAAAAACGCTGTGGAACCCGGAGACTTTCCGTGGGCTGGAGACGAGACAGATTAATTGAGCGGCGGACTGATCTCATGGAAACCCAGATGAGCACCTCAGCATTTTCCTCCATTTCTTATGTGCATGTGGAGGTAAATATTTTGTGTCCATGTGGAAGACGAACAAAAAAATAGAGAATAACTCTATATTCACTCTGACAAAGTGTTGTTGTTTTTCTCCAACATTTTACCACCGTAAGCACCAAGTACTGATGGATAGACTTTGACTAGGCCAAACATATCCCAAGAATATGTTTCCACTCTACCATGAAGTCCAGATTTATGGAGTGCGTGACATTTATTTGCTCTAGATATTTGACAGAGGTGTGCAATCATCCATATTTTGGCATCAATCCGATACCAAATAAATACAGGGCCAGTATCGTCGATACTGACACTTTTTATTTAATATAAATAATGGACACTTTCACATCATCAAACTTCTGACCTCTATGTGCTTTTGTGGCTCTCCTTTGAATTGTTTTGCTCAAACAAAGGACAGAATTTAGACGAATTTTGAAAGCGTGGACAAAATAACAAAATGAAGCAAAGTGCAAAATATAATTTGGGAGCAAAACTAAAACCTTTTTATTACGTAGAGTAGAAAAAGTAAAATACAAAAATGAAATGAAACAGAATGCGGAACCAAAGTATTGATCCTGGTATGCTTGTATCGAACCAAAAGTGATACAGAATTAGTATCGGCATCACCGATGTTTTTGGCTCGATCCGCCCGCCTCCGGTGTGCGTCACTCTTTTCAGGTTTTTCTTTGTAAAATAGCAGCGCACCAACGTCCTTCCACTTCACATTTATGTGTTAATGCCTGTTGCGTATATTTCGCATCTCCACTTAGAGTTGGGGTGGAGTAAAGCTCCACTGATATGCACCACGTAGCGGCATAAATGATCTCTTATTTGAATTTCAGGGTCTCTCTCTACCTGCCTCCAGCCCCAGACAAAAACAGGGAACAGTCACGTCGCATCAGCAGTCGGCTTCGCTCGCCTCCTGTGCCAGACATCCTGCCCAGCTGGGATGCGGCTCGGCTGTGCAGCTCCATTCTCCGGCCAGCTGAAGCGCCACCTTGCCCCGGTAGTCGCCGCCGACACATTCCTCCTCCACCTTTTCCCCTCCGGCCGTAATTTCACCTTGTGTTGTTGGCCGCCAACTGGGTTTATTGCTGTTAATCACGCAGCGGTTTAATGGGGGAAACCATTAGTTGTCGAGGAAGTAAACAAAACTGGCTAGACACATATAAAAAAAAATAAAATAAAAAGGACACTGTCCGGTCAAAACAAGAGGCATACCGAGCGCCGAGACACAAAGCAGGAATTCAGCAACGGAGGGGGAGGGGGGAGGGGAAAGGTTTATTCTTCCGCTCGCAGGTTTTCAGCAGAGGTGGGTTGAGTTCACGAGAGCTGAACTCGAGTGAGAGAGCAGATCACAAACTGACTCGAGTAAAAGTAAAAAAAAGAAGAAAGTATTTATTATTATTTTAATGTTTGAAAATGACGCCAGAACGTGACCACAATATGAGGTCACGTTCAAATTCTTGCATTTTGAGAACATATTTAAAATATATATATATATATATATATATATATATATATATATATATATATTCAATATTCAATTTGAAACTGATCCTTACGTTTGGTGAAGGGTAACGTGCTTCCGGTGGGGCAGTGTGGCGTTTACTGCTTGATTCATCTCATCTCTAAATGACTCAACGCTCAGCAGACACTGATGGAAATTACAGTAGAACAACAAAGATTGTGTCCTATAGAGGTCTCACTTTGACGTAAAGCGCAACCATGAAAGCGAGAGGGGTGAATTTCTGGTTAATATATGTTTATTCTTTATTCAGTGAAGTCACTGTTTTACTCAAGACATTTTACTCAAGTAAGAATTGATGTCAGTAAGAGTCGCAACCCTTTATAAAACCATTCCTTTTTTCTTCCAATATTTACTCGAGTAACCGTAAACTACCTAACTCTGGTTTCCAGGTTGTTTGTCCATCTCGGCACGCCTCCTTCACCATCAGAAAAACTCCTCCAAGAAACACGTGCAGCACTTACAAAAACACTCCACACCCTCTGGTTGGTCCATCCCCTCCTCTTTTCTGCATAAATACTCGAGGTTCTGCTGGGCTTCAGGCATCAACCTGCACCGACAGGGACAGACAGACGGAAAACAGAGAAGGCAGAAACAGATAAAGCTGCAATCAAGACTTCCAAAATGCTTCTCCTCTTGTCTGTCCTCTCCTCGTCCTGCTTTGCTGCGTTCTCCCAAAGCCAAGGCCGAGCCTCTCTCGGCCGCTCCAATGACCCCAACGGACGCTGCGTCTACTCCTTCGCTGTGGTGAGTCCGCAGGAGTCCAGTTGCCCCGGGGGGAGCGCCAAGTCAGAGACGGATGAAGTCCTGACCAGACTCGCCTTGCTCGAAGCTCTGGTCAGTCGGCTGACAGCGAGAGGGGAGCAGGGAACCGCCTCTGGTGGGCTGAGGCACAGCGAGGAGAACCTTCAGGAGGCTTACGCCCAGGTCACAAGAGAAAGAAACCAGCTGCAGCTGGATCAGGAGCGTCTGAACGCACAGGTCCGGAAGCTGCAGGCCACAGTGGCCCAGTTGAACAGGGAGGCGGAGAGGGTCCGGCAGAGACCCTGCGAGCAGACACACACCTCCGGTGGAGTCCCGCAAGAAAACACACCTCTCAGAGGTACGTTGGTCCTAGAACTACACCGTGTTCCCAATTAAAATGCAAGTGATGTCAGAATTGTCAGAAAACAACTTTAGAAATTTCATTTTCATCTTGCTCAAGACAAAACTAATTCTTAGACACAATGCAAACTGATTGTTTTGCATTGGGTTTTTTTCCCAGACCCTGGATATCACTTTGAAAATACCTCCTATCAGGAAATGAAGGCTGAGGTGAAAGAGGTCCCTGCATCCCGCCTCCTTCCTGAGGGAAACCAACAAGCAAGCAGTTCAAAGCTCAGTTCAAACATTTCCTCCGGTTGCGGGGAGTTGCTGTCCGTGGGAGATCCCGTGCTGCACAGAACAGCTGACGCCATCACAGGGAAGTATGGAGTGTGGCTTCAGGACCCGGAGCCCCAGGGCCCCTATTACACCAACAAGACGGTGTGGCGAATCGATTCGGTTGGTAAAGAAATCCGCCAGCTCTTTGTGTATGAAGATATGGATCAGTTTTCCAAAGGCTTTCCTATGAAAGTCCTGGTTCTGCCGGAGCCAGTGGAAAGCACAGGGGCCACCGTGTACCGAGGTTCCCTGTACTACCAGCGCAGACGCAGCCGGACCCTGCTTCGCTACAACCTCACCTCAGAGAGCCTCGCCTCCCGTCTGGACTTGCCTCACGCCGGCTTTCACGGACAACACCCGTACTCCTGGGGCGGCTACACGGACATCGACCTGGCGGCGGACGAGCAGGGCCTATGGGTCATCTACAGCACGGGCAAAGCGAAGGGGGCGATTGTCATTTCCCAGCTGGACCCCGAGGGCCTGGAAGTGAGGAGGAGCTGGGAGACCAAGATGAGGAAGAACGCGGTTGGCAACGCCTTCATGGCGTGCGGACGCTTGTACACGGTGGCCAGCTACACGACACCCAACACCACCATCAATTACATGTTCGACACCGCCACTGGCGAGGGCCAGGCCGTCGCCGTGCCCTTCGTGAACAAGTACCGCTACAGCAGCATGGTGGACTACAACCACGCCCAGAGGAAGCTGTACGCCTGGGATAACTTCCACATGGTCACCTACGACGTGAGACTGGGACGGGTCGGCCAAGGAAGCAGCTAGACGGGACTTAAAGAGACTCGTGTTCAGTTGAATGTACCGACATACAACAGGTTTCATTGGGCATGGTTGTTGTGAAGCTGACACTTTTTTTTTTTTTTAAGAGAATCAAAAGCCGCTTTGTGTCACTTATTCTGAAAAGTTTTTTTTTTTTTTTTTTTTTTTTTTAACATGTTTGTTAAAACTGACTCTGTTTTGTGTCATCTGCGGAAATACACGACTCGGTCAGAAACAGCCAATGAAAGCCAGGAGAAGGGGCTTAACACTGTTAATCACCCACATGTACACGCTGCTCACAGCTTCTCCTTGCTCTGTGCTTCACTCCAGCTTCCTCCAGACAATGAAGTCTGTCATGAGCGCTAAGGCTAGTTAGCAAGGCCACAGTTCTCCTGGAGAAATGTTTGCACGGATCCTCCTCCTGGCTCTGATTGGTGGTTTCTGACAAGAAGCGATGCAGTTCTGCAGATGGCAATAGGGGCACGGGAAGGAGTAGGAGAGACTTGATTTTCTCACACATTATCGGTGACATATTATACTGTCTCAAGATCGAATTTTAACAAGTAAATAAGTAAAAGGATGTATTTTTGTAAAAGTTAGATGCTGCAGGTGTAAGAGTTTCTCTCAGTGTTTTTTCCTCCTGTGAATAATGTATCTTAATAATGTATCTTAATGCGAGCTGTGATGCACGTAGTGGATCCATTATCTTAAATGTTCAATAAAGATTTGCTGATTTTTTTTGTTGTTGTTGTTTTGTTTTGTTTTGTTTTTTGGATGGATCAAAACAAAAATTTATGGATCAAACAATTAACTGTCAAAGTACAGCATTCACAATGAATTTTCCTCTACAACTTTTCCCAGTTCACTACAATTTCCATATCTGAACGTTTTATGGAGGAAAAAAAAGATTCAATTTGCTTTTATGACCTTAATAACAACCCCTGTTATTATACATTCAAATAAACTGAAATTCAACATTATACTTTTATAAACTGTCACCTCAAAATAAAACTGCCTTGCGATAAAAACTAATTATAAGAAAAATATCTCAGAAATGAACTGGTGTTACATGCTGCCCCCTGGGGGACAAAAGGAAAACTGCATTTAAGTCGCAGCTCTGAGTTGTCTGTTCATAACAAATGGGAGGATTTAATATGAGACATTTGGGAGTGGACAATCCTGGATCTCGAGGGCCGATGTCCTGCATCTCTTGGACGTCTCCCTGGTCCAACACGCTTGAATTCAATAATTGAATCATTTCCCAAGTGCAGTCAGGTTCTCCAGGGTCCTGCTATTGACCTCATTAGTTGACTCAGGTGTGTTGAAGTAGAGACACGTCTAAAAGTTGCAGGAGACGGGCCCTTGAGGTCTGGACTTTCCCCACCCTGGGCTTATAATGTTTCCGTTTATCCCCGGCGCCATTAATGACGCACATTAACCTCCTCAGAATGAAGTCGTGACATGAGACGGAGGGTTTTGTTCGGTTCGGTGTCGGCAGCTCCGTCCATCAGCACTGAAACACGAGAGAAGAGTCGTTCGGTACAACGGCAGTCAAGAGACCCCGGGTAGCAGCTGATGGAAACTTGGGTGAGTGGGAGCTGACCTCCCCCGCCAGCAGGGATCACATAAATATAGTTTGCACTGCGAAGTCTGGCAGCTCACGTTGAAACACAAACAAACCTAATCAGGAAGCACGTGCGAACCACCGCTGTGTGTGTTACACACAGGAGCTAGAAACGATTTTGACAGGGATTTGAGAGTGAAAGAAAAGACTTTGTGAAATGTAACACTCTTTAAGACCCGACAACTACGAACATGGAGGATGGTTGGGTGATTCTGTGGGATTACAATGAAGAATAGCAAAAACGTTGGCGTTTCGGGGGTCTGTTTGTGGTTCCCGGCAGCGACTCTCTACCCTTAAACTCCATAGCGACAAACTGAAGTTGCCTCCCAAGAGAATCCACCGAGCCTCATATGGGTCGGCACCAGAACTGAGCCAGTGGAGAAGAATGTCATCCAGACAACTGGCGATAAATTTACACTTACCCACGACAGACGCGAGAAAGCTAGTTAGCTGGAGAGGGTCTATTAGCAGCTAATTAGCGGTAGCTTCAGCCATCTCGAGTCACAAGACGGACTGAAGACGTCTGCCAAGATCAGAAGATCTCAAACCAGAAAAGAAAACAGAACACCAGTCCAGGACAGCACATACGTGACTTTATTTGAAAAATAACTCAAATTCAGCAGGATGTTTGCTTTTGAAAACAAACAGGCCACACATCTTCTCAACACAAAGGCTGACCCGGACACACACACGCATACATACACAACACACACGCCCACACACACACACACACGTGCGTGGCTCAATGTTTCCACTCTATCATCCACAGTCCCTCATACGCCCTGTCCAGACTTTCCCTCAGTCGAATGAAAAGCAAGTCCTGCAGAGAGTCCCAAGTCACCCACAGCCTCTCCACCACGCTGTACTGGCAGTAACCCATGGCCAAGCCAAAGCCCACATCCGTCACATAGTGCCTGGCGAGCAGCAGCCGAGATAAGCTCACCAGGACCGCCCAGCTCACCACCAGGACCCTCATGGAGGCCGTGTCTGCTACCTGGGCGAGGAAGAAGCGGGCGCACATGGTGGCCCTGGAGGCGTGGCCCGACGGGAAGGAGTAGCGCTCCGTGAAGAAGGCTGAGAGGATGTCGGAGCGGTTCTGGACAGGCGTTCGTCGTCTCACCAGCGTCTTCACGGCTCTGACCAGCAGCAGGTCCAAAATCAGAGCTGTGAAGTTGGAGAGAGGCATAAAAAAAAAAAAAAAAAAAAAAAAAAACCTTTGGATTACACGTGAAAGACAAGCCAAAAGATATTAAGAAAGTCTTTCGATTTCTTTTAGGTTTACGTGAAGTCCCGTACTGTGCGCCTGCTCTTCATTTCAATAGTGTAAGTAGACATGTCAAGAAACAGAGACGTCCGCATAACCGTCCTGCACTGAAACTATAGGCTATGACCAAACAGGCCTGCCTGCCACAGATATTTTGGACATCACTAGCAATGAGTAGTGATTCAAATCTTTGTACAGAATGTCTGACCTGAGTCATATGAGCCCAAACTTTGGCTGTTTCTACAGGAAGTTCACAAGGTAAACCAGTAGAATCACAAAGAGGAAGTGGACTCACTGCAAACTGTAGACATAGGAGCTTCTGTTCAATCGTGAGATTCTACTCAAGATTCACTGGCGCATCTACTCAAGTCAGTAGATGCACCAGAGACATAGTGGACTCTTAAGAAGCACAGAAGACTCAAGAAAGCCACTGAGACTCAACAGAAATTTGGGGAACTCAACAAAAACACAAAGGACTCAATGGAAACCAAGAGGACTCAATGGAAACCAAGAGGACTCAATGGAAA
>VMRN01000048.1:814613-975696 GCA_010277015.1 Poeciliopsis turrubarensis
ACACAGATAGATTACCAAAGGATCGCGACTGAAAATAATAATGGATAAGTAGAAGACAAAGCAAAGAGTCCACACGTTCAGAATCTGTAAATAACTCAAAAAGTCCAGAGGTTTTGTCGTGGACGTCTCATTAGGATGAACAAAGAAGACAAAAATAAGTGTGTGAAGAGACCAGTACTTTTATTGCAGGTTGCATATACTCATATGTCGTGTTACTGCAGGGGGCAACTTGAAGGCGGGTGGTCCGTGAGTGTTTGTTAAATGAGATAATTGGTTCTCAGAATGAAAACGTTTGAGAAGCACTGATTCACAGCAAGACAGGTTCATTTGTTAATGGGTCCTAGTTAAAGTCCAGACCAAAGTTCATCGTGCATTAGTGTTAATGGAACTAATGTTTATGAGTAGTGCTCTACGGTTAGTGCAGCTAACTTTTTAGCCAGCAGTGCCCACCACTGGTTTGCAAGCGCTGGAGTCTTGGAAGCTGCTTTGGTTTAAAGACACTCATCAAGGCCCTGCGTGTCTTCCTCTTTGACTAGGACATCCTGGCTTACGACTGCGAGAAGTCCGAGGGCCGCGAGCTGCCCTATCCCATCATCGCAGACAGAAAGCAGGAGGTGGCAGTCGCTCTGGGCATGCTGGACCGCGTGGAGAGGGACGAGGACGGCATGCCGGTCACCGCCCGCTGCGTGAGCATGTTGCTTTCAGCCACATGTCAGGGGTTTTCGAAGTGAAGTTGCGGTTCACTCCGAAAACCAAAGCCTGAAATCTGAGTTGAGGATCCTTAACCTGCTTAACCTTCCACTCCGACTTCCCCTGTCTTGTCCAGGTTTTTATCTTTGGGCCTGACAAAAAGCTGAAGTTGTCCCTGCTCTACCCCGACACCACGGGACGCAGCTTCGACGAGATCCTGCGCGTGATCGACAGCCTCCAGCTCACAGCTCAGAAACGAGTGGCCACGCCCACCGAGTGGACGGTGCGTGGTACCTTTCAGGTCATAGAGGTCACTCCCGCAGCATGTTTCATCAGCGTGAGACAGACAAAC
Organism: Poeciliopsis turrubarensis; assembly: GCA_010277015.1. Taxonomy (NCBI): domain Eukaryota; kingdom Metazoa; phylum Chordata; class Actinopteri; order Cyprinodontiformes; family Poeciliidae; genus Poeciliopsis; species Poeciliopsis turrubarensis. The sequence continues at coordinate 815,656 of VMRN01000048.1, forward strand.
ATGTTTCCACATGGTGGTTTGTTGGCTCCCGCCCTGATTAAGACGCACGTCGATTTTTATTCACGGACATCTGATCAAGACGAATTTAAACGCCCGAGCATGCCGCACTTTTTAGTTTTCTGCCATTTCATTTTCCCCCCACTTGAGCTGCGGGCGCCGCTTTGTGCTGCTCCGTCACATAAAATCTCTGAGAAATGACTTAAAAGGTCGCGGGTAGGAAAACAGAAGAAGAAGAAAGACCTTGATCCCACGTGTTGCTTTTCTTCCGTCCAGCCCGGAGGCTGCGTGATGGTGCCTCCCAGCATGCCCGAGGAGGAGGCCGCCGCTCTGTTCCCGATCGGCGTCTTCAGGAAGGAGCTGCCGTCTGGGAGGAAGTACCTGCGCTACACTCCGGATCCACGGGACGGGAAAGGCTGCAAACCCGGATTACCCACGTCTCCGTAGTGACGGGCTTTTCGTGCAAATCAATGCGACGAGTACGAAACGTCTCGGTGTGGAAGCAGTAATGGGTTTGCAATGTCAACCCATTGCAAACCCATTGTTTGCAATGGGTTGACACGAGCGAATCAAGAAACTAAATGTTTCATTGGTTAATAATAAACCAATGAAAAATAATAATAAAAACCAGCCCGTTTTGTTCTACCTTGGTCCTCCTCATAAACAACATCCATTACTTTTGAAAGTTTCCCCCATTTCAAAAGGGGGGAAACTGAACAAACGAATAATAAAAAAACAAAACCAGATGAGCTCAAACGAAATTCAATCAAATATTTTTCTCCATGGTGAAAAGATTTCATAACTGCTTCCAACTGGGTTAATGACTGATGTTTGCCATTGATTCATTTGCCATTGATTCACTTCCACTTCTCATTTGGGGCCATTGATTAATGACCTGAGTGGCAGCGTTTTGTGACGCTGGTGTTGCTGTGGAAGTGCCTGCACCGATCCATCATGTTTGGTTGTAGTCGGCTCAGCTGCATTCCCCAAATGATTCATAACTCCAGCAGATTTATTTTTAAAGTAACCTTTAGATCTGGAAATAAATGCTATGATTTCTTTTTATTGGTTTATCTATGGAGTTCTTCATCTTACCTCAAAATCTGTGTCAGGAGTTGAACATTAGGGTGATTGTAAAGAGTCTTTCCTACGTCTCAGACTGCTAGTGCCCTATTATTTATTTATTTATTTAAAAACAAAAGTAGCCTTTTGTGGCTTTCAGACTTCGGGACTCAACCTTCGCTAAAATCAGATGTGTATATTTTTTTGTGCATTGTGAACTCTTCCGGCTTGTTCACTGTGAAGCACTGTGTGGGTTTTCCATTTTGAAAGGTGCTTTATAAATAGAGTTCGAGGCGTCCTTGCATCCTTAAAAGTTTTGAAACGAATACATCTAAAGTAAGCCTTCAAAATATTATAATTTCGTCGTGAAATTCAAGGTGGTCCTTAACCAGGGGTCTTAAATGTCGAATTATGAATAATTCTGCTGCAATTAAGCAATTAATCGCACCCTATTTTATTTGTTTTCAATACTTTCCCCCCCTTTACTTCGTCCTTAGAAATGTCCGTCACTTCCCGGTCGAATAGCTGCTCGAAGCATTAAGCTGGACGCATTAAGTCAGCTGTGTGGGATTTGGCGTTCCTCCTCAGCGGCTCGATCGGCGGCGTCAGCTTATCGGCTTTGATCTTAGGAGCGCGAAGACAGCCGGGGCGAAGCGAGCGGGAACGGGAGGAGGATCCGGAGCGGACGCGGCGCTCTCCAGCTGAAGGACGTCGCCCAGCGACCCGGCCGCGACCTCCGCGAAGAACGAGCGCAGACGTGTTTCAAGGTCAGCAAATATTTATTAGGAATGCGCATGAAGACAAAGCGAGCAAAATATAAGACGCGGCTTGAGCAACAGCTGCCCAGCTGAGGACGAACAGAAACCTTCAGCATGTGGGTTTTCTTCAGGCGAAATGAAAGAAAAGGTGAAATTATTCACATTGAGGAGAGCTGCGAGGAGAAGACATCTGCAGCGGTTCCCCCAGTCTGTGTCTCATCGGCGCTTCATGAGGGCCTGGTACTCCCTCTGGTGGGAGAACAGCTTCAGGAACACCTGGTACTTCCTGTCATAGAAACTGAAAGGAGAACAAAACGCCGCGTCATGAAGTTAGTATTGCGTCTTGTTCTCTGATCAGTCGGGGAGTTTTTATTTTTTATTACCAAAACAAAACTGAAGACATTTTTATGAAAGGCAGCTAAAAAAAAAAAAAAAAAAGACAGAAAGCACTGAGCATATATTTTAAATGAGTTTATACACTGTAGGTTACTAATAAATAATTAAATAAAGGTTTGGTATCATATATGCAGAGCCTCATCAAACCTTTCACAACTTTCATTGGGATTTTATTTGATTAAACCCCCACACAAAATCTTCCTGATGATGAAGAGGCAAGAAAATCGATACAGTTTTCTGCATGTTTTTGAAACAATAATATGAACTTTGCACTCCCGAAATACAGGAGGAAAAGAAATCCCTTTTTTGCTTTGGGAAATAGTTTAATCATTTCGAATCGGGTGGAAAACGTTTGCAAACGTATATCTTTTAATCTATCGCGTAGGCGTAGAGCTGTAAAAGAGTATCCGCAGGTATCGGGAAGTCAATTTAAACAGTCAGACATTTTAAGGCCTTTATGTTAGATGCCTGAATGTAATGTTGAAGGATGTGCTGTGTTTGCAAAAACACATAAATGTATCATTTATGAATCTACTTTATCTTTGTTTTTGACCACCGCGGAAAAGTCCAAGGAAATACAGGATGTTGATGCTGTGCGCTGTTTGGAAAGTCGTTTCCCTCACCTCTTGAGCTCCTGGTGCGGCTGAACGACTTGCCCGACTTTAGCCATTTTCTCCATGGCCTCCTGAGACACAAGATGGCAAAGACAAACAGCATCCCATAAAAGGGCATACAGAGATATGCGTCTTTAATTTCACGTCAGCCCGTGACCTACTTATCTCCCAAACACAATCCGACTGCGGTGGTTCTGGTTTGCGTCGGCTCATGATTAATGCACGGAGGGCTCTCACTCCTACCTAAACCTACAAAATCCAGGCAGCAGCGCGCGTGCAGCTGAGGGGGTATTTATGGCTGAAAACAATCTACCAGCTGCCGCCTGGTCCAAATAACAGAGCCTTATTTTTAGTCTGTGTGGCTCCCAGCTTGCTGTGAAACTTTGCCCTGAAAAAAGATTGAAAGCCTCACATCTTAAGCCACACTTTGCGCACCAAGCAGGCTCTGCTCCATGGACCACGGCCGGCAGAACCGAGGGAGTGTTATGCGCTGGTTTCCCTCCAGCAGGTGGCGACACCGAGTCACATTTCAACAATACCTTTTGTTTCCAGGTCTGGGTCCTTTTCTAAGCGCTTTTATGCGAATACCCAGCATGCATCGCTACGTGTCACATTAAATCCTACTGAGAAAAAGAGGCCTGCATGAATTATTGATGCCTGGGATAAACTTTACAAGTAGTCCAAACCCGTGCGTCAAACATCCGCTTTTTATGACATGCTTGAATTCTTGTTCGGTGTAACCCGGTTATGACGGCCAAAAGGACTTGAAGAATTGTGACAACAACAACAAAAAAAAAAAGAAGCGAAATAACTCCATCAACATTAGGAAATGAAAGTCGTTTTCACACTCAATTTTTATTAAACTAAATGTGAAACCCCAGTTTAGATAATTAGCATGACATTTGAAATCTAGCTCATCTGGTCGCATACTTTTTGTTTTCCTAAGCAGAGTATTGATTTTAAAATATCTGCTGAAATCCAGGTCAGTCAAACTAAGAAACGTCTCGTAACGCAACTTTTATGGGCAAACAAAGTCTAATGGTTTAATGAAATGGTAAGAATTAGAATAACAAATGAAAGCGTTGGACTTTACCAGGTTCTAACGTGATTAAAAAACTAACCTCAGGCGAGTAAAACACTGCTGTTAGTACGTTTAGTGAATGAATCCAAAATGGATTCATAACAGATGTGTGTGTGTGTGTGTGTGTGTGTTTTTGTGTTTGTGACGGTACCTGTATGGTTTCATAGTCCTGGGATGCACAGGCGCCCAGAACCGCTGCGCCCACTAAAACGGCCTCGGACTGGTCCGGCAGCACCACAGGAAGTGCTGAGAAGAGAAACGACGCTTAGCAACGGCTCTTTCCTGTTTCCAGACTTCCTTGCTGTTTGAACTTATGTTATTCTTTGCAGTTTATTTACTTACATCTTGTCATTTTAGTTTATCCCTTTGTGTTTTAATTATTCATCAGTGTTTTGGGTGGTTTCCTCTTTGGGTTTATTTGTTTATTTATCGCGTACAACTAGGCCTGTCACAATAAACAATCAATCGATTAATTGCATAATAAATTTAAAGAAAATCAATCATTTTAATTTGCTCCATTTATTATTTGTCTCTTTTTACCAAAATCTGAGCGATAAAAGTTTTCAGTCTGATGTTTTGGCCTCAACTATCCATTGTTCTGAAAGCTAAGTTCGTTTACAGAGACTTCATAATTTATCCTATTTGCTGTTTCTGTTATTTTCTTTGTTTGTTTTGGATCTTCCAAATCTCTTCCGATTCCAGTGTTTGAGTGTTAATTAAAATTGACAGTTTATTGGACTTTGAGAACGTGTGTGCTTGCATTTTCAGGCCACTATTACCATTATATTGCTCGGAAACGTTATCAAAACAACAATACTATCGTTTATCGCAATCGGTTCGGGGGCAATTTATCGTCCGGCAGAATGTGTTATAGTGACAGGCCTCGGTACAACGTGCAAAAAACATTAACAAAAGACGCTTTTCATCGCATTTCCATCTGTAATAACATAGAGTGAAGTCATACAACATTCAATGTCCACGCACACCCTGTTTACAATCACTATAAATAGTGACATAAAATGACCACAACAAAAACATCACGAAATCCCACAACTACAGTTTGAATCAGTCTCTGCTGTGTTTATGTCTCAGCTTCCTCCGCCTGTCAGTTTGCTCCTCGTCCCAGCTGTTCCCCATCTCTTGCCTCCTCGCAGCTGTTTTCTATTCTCTCCTGATGAATCCTCTTTGTTCCTCGGTTGGTGGCACCTCTCCCTCAGTTTATCAGATTGTTCTTCTCCACGATGGCTCTGTGGCGCGTGGCCGGTTCCCCTCCAGCTTCATCTTCCACTCAGGACGCGTTTCCTGGTTCGGGTCCGACCCCGATCGCGACGCCGTCGTTCAAGAACTTTAGCCTTTGACTCAATTGCTCTGCGTAAGCTTTTATGCCAGAAGGTCTGAGAGTCTGGTCCATCGCATAATAATTTTCAGACGGACTTAGAGCGTCGTTTTAGAGGCAGGTGTCAGCTACATTGACTTGCTAAAGCCAATCCGTTCAGACCGTTTCACATTCTGTCAATAAAAAAACCCCCCCGAAACAACAGAGAACATAAACCCTAGCAACAAGAAGCCTTGCTGGAGGAAAGCTTGTGACTCTGAAGCAGCAGAAATCAGAAGCTATAATAAGAATGAGTGACGCTCTGAACAAATCTGGCCCTGATGGAAGACAGCTACTGTCCAGAGAAATCCAAAACAAGTCCAAGTTGCAGTTTGCCACAAGTCATGTAGAAAGTTACCTTCAGTGGGCGGGAGAAGGTTCTCTGGTCAGATTAGCCTACAAACGAACTTCTTTTGGCCTAAATACAACATTCTATGATTAGCAGGAAGCTAAAACTGCGTTCCAGCTTCGGTCCGAACTGGGAAATTCCAACTTCCCTGTTGGAAAAATCTACTGGAACGTCCTCTGAAATAAAATTTCCCAATGGGAAAGTGGGAGCAACTCCGAGCTACGCCTTCTAAGGCCAACTTTCAATATGGCCGTTCTTCCTATCTGCAGATGTGGTGGAAACACACATGTAACGCCCGCCACTATATAAAGTAAAAGTGGTGTTTGTTTACGGAAAGTAAAGCTGAAAAATGTTCGTGGGCGTCTCCATACTGAAATGCCGTTTTCTGAAAGCTGTTACTTGGGGTCTGACATCAATCCCAGTTCGGTGTTCCCGCTGCAGAGCTAACCGGAATGCAGCGTAACGCCCACGCATCACCCTGAACGCACCACGTACCTGTAGCATTAGCCTGGATCTGTACAAACAGAAGGTTTTTGCTCAAGCCGCCACACAGGAAGAGGGTTCTGATGTCATATCCCGATGCTGTCATGGTCTCCAGAATGTGACGGGTCCCAAGCTGAAAGTCAGACCCAAGTACAAGAAGAGGGTCGCCTTGTAAGCCTTTCGGAGTTGCACACAGCAGACGCTGAGGGAGTGATGACAAACACATGGCTTACAGCGAGAGCTTGTAGCGTCGCTAAATACAGCCGCGCCAAGTCGTCCACGGTTTGGGAAAGAGGCAGACCGATCACCTGCAACACAGACGGGCGAACAGGAAGAGGAAAGACTGAATCACCAACTGAACCCTAATCTGAGAAAACAGCTGGTTGCTTCACAAAACAGTTCGCTTGTTTAGTTTTACGACACGTTCAAAGAAAACATATCGAACCCGAAAGTTCAGAGGAGAAAAAGGAGCTTCATGTGCCTCACCATTCCCTTTAGAGTGGGGTCAGCGAGCGGCGACCTGTTGCCGTGGAAATCCGGCCACACGTGAAGGCTGGATCCCAGCAGGTCCACGGCAGGCGGCGAGCCGGCCGTCTGAGCCAAGTGGCTGTTCAGATACGAATAAATGTTGGCGCCTGTGAAGGGAACTCTGAAATGAGAAATGAAAAATACTCTTAAGACGCCTCCTGGACTTCAACGTCAGCCTGACATATGGTTCACTCCGGAAAGAAAGCGTTCCTGATCAGGCCTGTCACCATAAATTGTGCCGGAAGACAAACTGTACAAGAAGTTATCGCTGTTATCGTATCAATGTTATCGCGATAAACGATAACATTGTCGTTTTGAGACCATTTTTGGGTAACATGACGGGGATGCCATAGTGGGTCAATAAAGTTCAATTTCTAGCAAGTATTTAACACTGGGACTGGAAGACATTTTAAATATGCAAAATAGACAAACAAAACAACCAAAACAGAAAATAAAATGGAAACTGAAGGCTTTGCAAACAAAATTGTCCTTCAAAAAAAAGGGCCTAGTTGAGACCAATGCAGCAGACTTTAGTACAAAGAGACATGAAAAAAACAACCATGCAAATGGGAATGATCAAACTTGAACTCATCATCACTGTGTTTGGCACCTGGTGCCAAACACAGTGATGACATTAGGGCTGGAACGATTAATCGCAATGAATCGATTACTGAACTAATTTAGTGATCGATCAATCGTTAAACTTCAGCGTACACAAAAAAAAAGGAGGCAATTTTCTTTAAGAACAACCCATTCAGAACAGCTATTAAGCCAAAACTGTACAAAAATGTAGACATTTTGATGTAAAATATCTACTCAGAAGTGTCTCAAGTGGCATAATTTTAGTTTTACCTGCTTCAAATTCTCATGTGAAGCTATCAATTATTAATTTGTTACTTAAATAAATGATCAGATTAGCTCTGCATCATATTGATGTTAGAATTATTTTTAGCTGGTAAAAAAAAACGATTAATCGTTCACTAAAGGAGTGCTGTGTTACTGCAGTTTAGTCAACAAAATGTTTAGTGTATTTAAAAGAGGAATTAAACTGTGATGTTCTTGCCTCTCTTATTGTGTATCTATCGTATAACAATGACTTCAATGGTTAAATTAAAAATCTGGAGAACATGCAAAAAATGTTTTGTCCAATTAATCGATTAATCGTCAGAATAAAATAATGGACGACTAAAATAGTCACTCGTTGGGTCCAAAAAACACGATGGTGGTCGTCATGGCCCAATAACTCCACTTTGGTCCCATCAGATGCGCACCGAAGCTGTTCTGTTGTCTCTTTCACAAAAATAAAGGCAAACTTTAAAGAGGCAGACACACAGCCACTTTTCTTCTTACAACTTGTGGAAACAGAAAGGGATGGACTCGGGTTTTAACCTCTGTGTTAACCTGTTCACACAGAACCTGCCGCATTAGCAGTCAGCAGGACGGCGCTGCGCGTAAAAGCAAGAAAACCCAACTGAATCGCTGTGAGCTGACCTCTGGTTGACCTGCTCCTGTAGCTGGGCGTAAGCAGCGTGGCCCTTCACAATGTGGTCGATCTGCAGGGAGGAGAGGGACAAAGGAGCAGCAGCTGATAACAAGGAGGCTCACAAGGACGTGAGAAACAGGTTAGCTGAGTAATGAATGAATTACAGCAGGCATGGGTGTTTTTTTTCGAGTGACTGAGTGCAGGAAGTCAATAGATTGTGGTGTTTGCTTTGAGTTTTAGGTCGCTACTTAAGATTGTACGTCTGCACATCCTACGAAAATCAATGGACATTCGGGAAAACATTGAATTCGTTCAAAAGAAACATGAACATATTAATTGCTATTGTGCTATTTACCTCAAAAAAGGGGATTTTATTGAAGATGAATGTTTTTTCAAACAAAAACGACAAAGGTTTATAATACATAGGACCCCGGATTTTATTCTTAAGCCATATCGCGCCAGTTCGAAAAGGTCTGTTTTTCAGTTTCAAAAACAGGAACTCATATTGCACCGATTAAATTCGGTGTTATGTCCACATATGTGAAAAGGTGACTGTGGCAGGGCGTCTGACCAGATTTCCTGTGGCACTCTGTCCTCCCTCGTTAAGCCACAGGTCTGGCACCATGGCGGACAAGTAGGGTCCCCACACTCCGGGCACTAACCGAGGCGTCTCACTAATCTGCTCATAAAAGACATACATGACTGATTATGTTAAAAAATAAAAAATAAAAAAAAAAGCAGTTACAAAAACAAAGCAGTTGATTCCAGGAAGTCATGCATCCCTAAAATCCACTGACCGCCATGTGACAAGTTGACGTCCCACAGATCATCGCCATGCGCGACGTGATTGGCCAGCCCTCGCAGGGTAAATCGAAGCCTTGCACATCAGCGCCTATGACGCCTGGAAGGAGTAAAAAGGCAAATCTGGGTCATCTTAGGTGGAAAATCTGTACAAAATCTCAGAATTTTTTTTTTCTTCTGAGAAAATACTTGGACATTTCTGAGTTCCAAACAAAAAACAAACAAAAAAACAATAAACTTGAAATTTCAAATTTAATATTGAGTATGTTGATTATGAACAAATACGTCGAAATATTTTATAAAAAATAAAAAAAGAATACACATACAACTCTGGAAGAAATGAAGAGACCACAGCAAAAATTATCCGTTTCTCTGATTTTACTCTTCGTAGATATATGTTGGAGTGAATTGAACATTGTTCTTTTTTTTGTGAACTGCTGACGACATGTCTCTGAAATTCCAAGCAAAAACGTATTTGCCGAAAATGTGAAATGGTCAAAATACCGGAAAAGACCTTAAATAATCCAAAGAAAACAAGTTCATATTCATGTAGAAACAACGATACCAATGTTTCAACTCAGGAAGAACTCAGAAATCAACATTTGGGTTTTCAACGGGGTTTAATGTAGTGGACTCTTCTTTTTTTTTTTTTTTTTCCAGTTGTGAAAAAAAATAACATTTTCTAGAGAATTTCTGAGTTTTATTGGCGGATATTCACTCCACCTTTTGATTCTATCCAGAATGTGCCTGACGCGCCGTCATAAAGTAGTTTTAATAAAGAGCATCATCGCATTGTGTTGTGTGGGGTGAGGGCAAAAACATACACCACATGCAGAAGTAGAGCTCTCCAGCTTCACGTGGGATTCAGCCATGGCACCAACTGCTGCAGTAACGTTTGCAGAGCTGGCTTGTGTTTTATAGGAAGAGTCCTCGCCTGCGCGTGGGCCGGCAGGAACAACGACCTTCGGTTCGGAGCGATTCGACCCCTGACCAACGCAACAATACGCGGCTGGCAGGGGTCCCGACCGCGGGTCAGAGGGTTAGGGTTCACGAGCGGGTGCTGCTCTCAGAGCCAAACCAGACGGTTGGGATTCCAGGCGCTTCACCCTGAACGTTTTGCTTTTACTTGAGTCCTTTTTGCTATGAAGTATACCTACTGCTTGCGCAAAACTTCTGGATTTTCTCCCCGCCGAATGAAAAATGAACATGTTTTCACCGAAAACTCACCAGACACAGACACACTTACAGTTTTTGTTAAAGTTTCAAGAGTTTGGTTTTTTTTACTGAAAGAAACTGATTCGGAAACATTTTTATTTTCCTAATTTTGTTCTTTTTTTTGTCACTATATGAATTATTGTCATTCCACTTGGTAGAATTTTACCAAATACTTTTCACTCTTCTTGAGTAATTTCTTGGACGGCTACTTTTACTTTTATTTCAGTAAAAATATGTCGACGTTCTGCTACTCTTACTTGAGTACAATTTCTGGTACTCGACCCACCTCTGTTTCTGATTTTGTATTTTTTTGGGGCGTTTTTATGACGTATCGCACTTTGAACTGCCGTGTTGGTGAAACGTTCTACACAAATAAACTCGATTGCCTGATTGATAAAGCACCGATTTCATTTGATGGGACTTTTGAGGCTGCAAATCCATAAAAATGTCTGTAACTCAGCAAGTATTTTCCCGGAGATGGAGTCTTGCTTCTTGAGTTTTTTCAGGGTTTTTTTTTTTTTTGAGACGCCTCAGTGAGCTGGTACAGTTAAAATAAGTGGCTTCAGTCTGGACACGTCTTTTGTTTTCCTTTTTGTCTCCGTCGGGTTGTGCTACCTAAGCCTCCGGCATGAGCATCGATGAGTGAAGCACCGACTGCTGTTCCCGGGTCCAGACCCAGATCTGCTGCGGCCTGCGGGGTCAGGCCTCCTGCCAGAGGACTTCCTGGAGAACACGTCGCGCTGCCTGGATGGAAAATCATTACAACGTCAGAAGACGACAATCAGAACGAAGCAAATATATGAGAGGTATTTGTTTTAAAAAAAAAAAAGGTATATATAAATATATATATATGTTCTTGCCTATTTTGGAGAAATTATTTTCCAGAAGATCCTCCAGTCCAAGGCTAATCCAAAAGCTGGGATCCCAGCCACCCAGAGGGCAGTACGTCCACTTGCACACTAGAGTACATAAAGACCTGAGGGACAGCGGGGAAGAATGATACCAGATTACATTGCACACTGGGTGAATTTCGATATCTATCCGGTTATCTTCTGCTGAGGACACAAGATCGGAAACAATTTGACAACAAAACGAAAGCAAAATCTGTCCTGCTGCTCTGTTTTTACTCCGACAAATTAGGCTGGTGTTCCCAATACAAAAAAAAAACAAAAAAAAAAGTTGCATATTTTGCTTTGTTATAACCATGATCCCCCTGAAATACTGCTGTATTTCAGTTCCACTGCAAAATCTCAGACTCTTGGTCCAGGTTCCATTGCAAACATCTTAGTACACTTAAAATAAGACAATTATTTTAACTTTTCGACAAGAAATAGCAGCTTGTTTAGAGTCAATAACTCCTCAATGTTGATGAAAAATGAATTGCTCCGCTGGCAGATTGTTTCACTTACTTGCTATAAGTGAAATAACCCTATATCTTGTTGAACAGCTATCTTATTTCAAGTGTACTAAGACTGAAAACTAAAACAAAAACTAGACTAAAAATCCAGTTAAGATTTTCTGTGACGTGACAAAACATGTCAAAGGTTCAAGAGGTTTGCGTACATTTGTGTGTGAATAACATAAATTTCCCTCTGCCTCCCAAAAAAGACCAAGCCGAGGGAGCTGACCTCACTGTGGAGCCTGTAGCTTTCCAGGACAGGAAGTCCGGCAGGTCAAAAAAGTGAGCGGCTTTGTCCCAGCAGCCGTCCTTTAGATTCTGACAAAGAGGCAACGAGAATCAGTAGCTGCTGACGGCATGGCGTGCAAACGTAACATCACCACCAAACAGATGGAGGTTGGTGGACTGTTTAAAAGTGTGTAAGATAACCAGCTGGTTTAAAAGAATAAAAACCCAAAAAAAAAAAAAAAAAAAAACACACAGAGCTTCCTCACCTCTTTGAGCCAGAGGAGCTTCGGAGGTTGCATCTCCTGCGACATGACCCCTCCCACCCTGTTCAGGACCCTGTGTCCGGCTTCGGTTATCCGAGCCGCCTGCTCCGTAGCGCGATGGTCCATCCACATCACCACGTTCTTCTGCGGGTCACCTAAATAACAGAAAGGAAAAAAAAAACCCAAAACAAATCAGGGTAGAGCATCAGGTTTTACAGACGCCGCATTTATTCATCTGAAATCAACTGTGAGGGAAGAAACACGAATTTAGTTGCTGAATGCATTCAAGACGATCACCAGACTAAAGGCCGAAGACGACAGGAAGCCAACGAACGCGACACTCACCCTCCTGAGTGACTGGCACGGGCTGGAAGCTTTTATCCAAAACTACAAGAGAGCAGGTGGCATCGAAGCCGATGCCCCGGATCTGGTCGCTTTGCACCCCGCTGATCACTTCCTGCGATAAAACAGAGCCAAAACGGCATATAACCACACCACTGGTCACCGTACATCTGTAAAGTAAGGAACAAGTGTTGGATCAAGTGTTGGATTATCACAGAATGTTTCAACATCAAATGATCTATTACACTTTTCAAACAATTAGCAACACTAAAGGATATTCAGATAATATTTTTGTTCTCTTCTCAACCAGGTGAATTATAACTGTCGAAGATTTTACGCCACACAATCCAGGACGCACGTCTTCCCTTTATGCACCTGTTGTCGCCTCATAATAGAGATGCTACAATGTATAAACTAGCTTAAATCGCTAATAAACAAATGCGCTCTGAACAAATAAGCTGTAGCTAAACTGCTTTGACAGAAAACAACTGTTGTTGTCAACCAAATTTGAACTTTTACTCATTTTAGCTAGCAGCTCAGCCAGCTAAAATGAGCACATTTAAAACATTTACAAAATTTAGCTAGCTAAACCGCTAGCTAAAATGAGTAAATGTTAGATTAAATCACATGGTGATTTACATGTGATCTACATGTGAAAAAACATGTTAATACAGAAAAGTTGGCAAGACATAACCTAAGCAAACCATGTAAAGAAAGATGGCTGAGCAGAAAGGTTGAGTAAGGCAAATTAAAAGCTAAAAAAACAACACATAGCAGTGGGAACGCTTTCTAAATACAGATAGACTTCAGCCGGTTTCTTGGCTTTCTTTGCCTTTTTGCAAATCCGTTTTTTCATACTTATTCTCGTTGATTTCTGTGTGTTTCACTTGATGACAGTAGCGGAGAGTCCAACCTATTTATTAGAAATATGTTTTCCTGGGCAAAAAAATGAAAAAGGTGGACATGTTCAACGCTTACTTCACTAGCTGTATATAAAATCATCTTCAAGTAATTACAGCGTTGTTGAAACCTTAATTTATTTCAGTAACCCAATTTAGTCAGCGAATCGCATCACGTAGATTAATTAAACACGTGCTGTGAGGCCTGTGATTTATGAAACCTAAATACGACATTTAGGTTTGAAATAAAAAAATAACACTTCAAATACAAAACCGTGGACTTAACGGAACATATGCTTTGTGTCTGCTAAAAGATTGTTTTCCAACAGTACTTTTAATCTCACAAACAGGCCTCATTCTAATTGATTAAACTGGACTGTACAGCCTTATCCTGACTGATACCTTACAACAATGGGTCAGTTTTGATCTTTGCAACCTCTGCAAATTATGACAACAGGTGTGGGCAAGGGGGACCTGACTCAATATTTCAGGATTGAGTCCTCTTTTTCTTTATAATTACTTTTTTTTAATTTAGAAAGACAGATTCCCATCACAGCGGAGAGTCCAAGTGATTTTATCCACACTGCCTTTCTGGTATTTTCTTTTACCATGATTGAGTCCTTTGATACCAATTCAGTTTTTTGTTTTTTTGTTTTTTTTTTATTTACCATCTTGTTACACAGAGATCTTCCTACCTTGACAACTGAGCAGCATTTCTGCCATATCTCTGTGGAGGACTGGACGTAGTGCTCCGGCTGGGGCGTCCAGATGCTGATGGGTTCCTCTGCGGTGGTCTTCAGGAGCCCCTCTCTGGTCACCAGTGCAGCCCTCACACTGGCAGTACCCACATCAACCCCAACATAATAGGCCTCCGCCATGATCCTCCGGTTAAGGGTCAACCTGGCTGACCTGTTGAAGAAAATAATAAAGTGAATGAATGACTCATATCATTATTATTATTATCATTATTTCCATTCCTTTATTCATTACTGAATACAGGAAGACTAAAACTATAGCTCGCAGCCTTATACGTCGTTATCCTTAAGTTTGAATAAGAGCTGCAGATTTACACCAATCACGAGCGCAGGTTGTATTTTGAATACCGCGTGCATAAAAACAAAACCCGACCAGTAACTAAGAATAAAATAAACTCAAACACGCGGAGTGTTTACCCTAAAATCTTATTTCACGCAGGAGAGAGAAAATAACCCGTTTAATCACGCGTAAATGTCTTACCATGAACTTTGATATGTACAGGACGGCTGGGATGAGACGGAACGCGAAAGCGGCCAAAAAGGACGAAGGTCGCATTTTTTTTTTCCCCTCGTCCAAGCCAAAACAAACACCGAGCCACGATGCTGGGATTAGAAATACTGTAATGTGGTCATAAAGCATTTTAATTCTTCTGATAGGTTACCTTAAAAAAAAAAAAAGTACATTAGAATAATAATAATAAGTTGTTTATTTACTTATGCACACATTTCAGAAGACTGGGCTTTTTCAAAGATTCAAAATAGTCACTTACCTTATGATGATGAACCTGAACCATGTCACAGATTCAACAAAGCCAGCATGAGATCTAAATATTATTCAGCGAAATACGGACGATTATTCTTCAGCAGGTTTATTTTAGATATCTTGTGATAACTTTGAACTTGTCTCTGAGTACATGATTGTTCAGGTTTCACGACGTTCTACTAGAGTTTTCTTTAGATCTGTCAAACGTTGCAGACTCTAGCCATGGGATGGTGATTGTATTAACTATTATTTCTTTATTGATTTGATTTCCACACCAAGACTGAAGTGAAAACAAGACAAACGTCAAGTTCGTTGTTTAGGAATGACCGTGCAAGAAAATCTCTCTGAATCCAATACTTTGTTTTTTAAAAAAACACAAACAACTGTGGGACAGAAACAGAGTCAGTCAAATGAAACTGCCCAACTTTTATCTTTCTTCCCACTCTGCCGCTGTGCTCTTTACTAGAAGCAGCCATCTAGAGGAGGCGGCGTGGGCCGAGAGCTGTGTGTTTGGGCCTTTAATGGTCAGCAGACGTGGAGGCACAGAGGAAAACCGGAGCAGCGGGACAGGAAGAAACAGCTGCTCTCCAACAAACACAGCGCAGACTGTGTTTGAAATCCCATCCGTCTCTCTCTCCGAGCCTCGGCTTGGATCCCCTCTCGAGTCCACGCGTGAAGGTAAGCAAAACTTTGCTCTGTTGATACGTCCAGCGCACGCACCATAACCCCTCGCTCTCTCTCTGTGTGTGTATGTGTGTGTTTTGCTCGAGTGGAGGAATCCGACTGGAAAACTGTGTGTGGAGGAAACAGCTGGCCTTGGCAGGGAGAAGGGACGGGGGGTGCGGGGGGTGGGAGCACTATTCTCTAAAGGTGACCCCGCTGGGCCAGCTGGAGGGAAAAGCCAACAGAGAAACAGGAAGCACGGCCGGGGCAGTGTGGTACTTAGATGGGAAATGACGCCTCTGTGGAGCTGACACGCAGGTGCACAGAGACAAATTCAGGCGTGGTGTGTGTCTTAGAAATCTCTAACCTGCGAAGAAAGAGATGAGAGTCGGAGTAGGACAAACGCGGAGACGGATGTGTCTTCTACCACAAAGGAGGCAAAAGACGTTTCTGAGACAACAACCACTGGAGTCCTTAAAGCTGCAGAGCACAACTTTGATGAAAAATATGTTGTTATGATTCATATTTATGAAAACTGCCACCAAAGATCATATGTCCTGAAGAAAAACAAACATCCAAATTCTCCCGGTGCTGCTGTAGTAGTTTACAGAAACGCTCCCAGTCGGACAACCAATCAGAGCCAGAAGGAGAGTCTTAGCGCTGCCAATCATCCTCCTGTACGCTGCTCAATGTGTCAGTGGTGGAAAAACAAGTTACCCTTTACGAGCAAACCGTTTTGCCGCCGTAATCCAGCATTCGTGGCAGGCTATGATGTGGTGAGCCAGCTTTTGCTTGGCAGAGAGCACAAGTGTGATGGACAGCGCTAAGACCCTCCCTCCTGGCTCTGATTGGTTGTTTCTGACTGAGTGGTGTATTTCAGCAGTTAGTTTTTGTTTTGATTTTTACAGATTACTTGTCTTGTACACCATATTGTAACGACATAATCACAACTCTTAACAAATATGTAAAAAAGAAAACACTTTTTTTTGTAAACATAAAAGTGTCATGCTGCAGCTTTCAGGTTTTGAACGACTTATAAACAACAGGTTTTGCGACAACACTAGCAGTGTTGACTCGAAGCGCCTCTGGTTATCCCAGTTTAACTTAACTGGGGCTTGCTGACTTATTTAGTTGGCCGGAGAAGAACATGTTGAATAATAGAGTGAGGGAAACCAGCTGGACTGGACTGAGGCTCCAGGCAGCAATGCAGATTCAGTTTATACCCAGAGGGCCTTGCATGTGGGAGTCACAAAAACTGGCATGCTTCACATTTTTTTAACCGTCTGAATACCTCGGGTGTGTGAGCGAACGCTGCATTTTCCGAAGCATCGAGGCCGTTGGTTGTTTGCAAAATATGCACAATAATATCAGAACTTTCTCTACGTAAAATACACACCTCATTCGTACAGCTGCGCTTGACAAATGATGACAGGATTGGAATTTATTAGCACAAAAAAAAATAAAAATCAAATTCAGTATGAACTGACTGAACTTGTTTTGTTTATTTGTAAAGTGCCATAAAATCAAATTTTGTTGTGAATTAACCCTCTATAAATGCACTGACGCTGCTTGTTCTACAATATTTTGTGAAAATCCATAAACAAAAACCTATACAAGATTTTCATCTATTTTATATAAACAACCTACTGTTCATTAACATGATTGTTTCTGTGAAATCATAAGTTGTAAATATTTCTCTTTTTTTTTTTTTGAGGGAAAGCAGTTTACATCAATACTCTGAAATTTGTGTTTCTTGTTGTCGTCGAGACGGAAGAAACATCATTTACTGACCGGACAAGAAAAGTGTGTCGGATTTTCTGTTAATTTGCCGAATGAATTCAGATTTTATAACTATGTTTCATCATTTGGTAAACACGATTGGTCAAAGATTACATGTGTTGTAATCGTGGCACCGGGATAGAGCCTCACTTTTATTCAAAATCTATTTTTTTTTTGTTGACGCAACTTCACTGTTACTTTTTGGGGTTTTTTTTTTTGCAAATGTGAGAAAAGTCGTTAACTTTCCCCAGTGGTCGGTCAGCTCAGTTATTGGACTCTGTGTGATATCACCGAACCAAAAAAAAAAAAAAAATAGAAAACACATCTCATGACATCCCTCAGTGGAAATCTACACTTCATCCATCAGCTGTATTTTTATTGTCTGTGTACAATTTGTTGGTAGAAGAAATAAGATTTAATGAAGGCATTAAATTTATTGTCAGTAAGTTATGTTGTTTCTTCAGGTGCCTAAAATTACATCAAAAAGGAAATTACGTCTCATCCAACCTAACCCTAACCCTTACATTGTGACGCTTTCTCAGGAAGAGAGACTTTTCAAATCTTCTAATACCACTAAATGAACCAAATGTATTTCAGTTGCTTGCTTGTTAAAACCCACCCGGACCTCTCTGGTCTTTCCACGGATTCCCAGGACCAGAACTAATAAGCGGGAGCCAGCATTTAGTTCTTCAGCTCATCACCGGTGTTGGCTCCTTTAAATCAGGACTGGAAACACAGCTGACATCAGCTTTTCAGCAAAGGCAAACACTAATTATTATTATTATTTTTTTTTATTATTTCTAATCAGTCTCTACTCATTTGTTTTTATTTGCGTTTTACAGCTTCTTTCTTTTTTTTTTTTTTTGTGAATGCAAAACCTAAACTATGTTCCACTTATTCTCAAGCACGCACAGGCCTTTTGAATGTAATCTTCATGCAAAGCACTTCAAAGTGTCTCCAGGACTCGGGGTCAAACATTTCCATCTGCGGCTTTGACACAAACTGCGGAAACAGCGCGACTTTTAAGAGCGTCTTTCCCGGACCGAAAGCACTCTTGATCTGGGTCAGGCTCGTCGTCTGTGGTCCGTCTTTAAACAACACTTTCACGGCCGCGCAGCGCTCACTTCCTGAACCGCTTCATCTGTCTATTCCTGACCCAAAGAAAAAGAAAAAAAGAAAAGAGAAGGAAAGAAATCACTCTCGAGACTTTTGCTCTTCGACGCATAAATCTGATCCAGTAAAACTTGAGTCGTGGCGTCCATAACGGTATTAAAAAAAAAAAAAAAAAAAAAAGAAAAAAAAGAAAGAAAGTGTCGCGATCGGGACGGATTCAATAGAAATTGAGCGGGTAACTAAATATTCAAAAACACTACGTAATCCCAGAGTACATTGCTGCTGCGCCTTGCATTACCTAATCCCATGAACCCTCGCGAGGAGAGGCGGGGACAGGGCCGGTTGTCGGAGCAACGCACATGTCATCAGACGAGCCCCGCCCGCTCGCTCGCCCCCAGCCAATCGCAGGGCGTAGAAATGACATCATTGTTATTTTCAGTGGGGCTGCAGCTTAGAGGTGGATAAAGTTCGTCTCCACGTTGGAAGTGATTGAAAGTATTACCCGTTTTCGGAGTGTTATTATTATGATTCGTTTTCAGTCGTTAGACCGGGAGGACGATCCACTGCGAGACGTTTGACGCACAGACGCTCGGCGGCGGAAGAAAAACGTCTTTTGTTTTTCGTCGATGACCGCACCGTCCACAAAGGAAAACTTTCCTCGGGACGCAAAAGTTGTCAAGTGAGTTGAACTCCCAACAATAGGCAGCGTCCGCCTCGGGACCGCGGACTGACTGACACGGAACACACCGTGAAAAACCAATAGACGTCGGACTCTTTGCTCAAACTCTACCGTTTGGACGGGATTCGGAAGAAAAAGTTTATGTCTAGAAAAATCCGTAAAATGGAAGCGACGTTCTACGACGAAGCCGTAAATGCCTCCAACTCCCAGCACGACGGGGCGGCTGTGTACGGGTTCAACCCCAAGACACTGAAGCAAACCATGACCCTGAACCTGAACGACCCGAAAAACTTCAAGCCCCAGCTGGGGGCGAAGGCCCTGGACATTCTCACGTCGCCCGACGTCGGCTTACTGAAGCTGGCGTCGCCGGAGTTGGAGAGACTGATCATCCAGTCCTGCAGCGGGCTGACGACCCCCACCCCGACCCAGTTCATCTGCCCCAAGAACGTCAGCGACGAGCAGGAGGGCTTCGCCGAGGGGTTCGTGAGGGCCCTGGCCGAGCTCCACTACCAGCAGATCCCCGCCGCCCACCCTGACGCTCAGACCGGCGGGACCAGCGGGGTGGCACCCGGCGCAGCTCCGTGCGAAGGCGGCGGGATTCCCTACAGCTGCACGGTGCGCACGGAGCCGCCCGAGTACACCAACCTGGCCGGATTTAGCCGAACCGTGGGCTCCGCGTCCGCACCTGTCGCGGAGAGGCACCCGCCCACAAGTTATCCGGGAGCCCCGCAGCCGTCACACAGCCACACGGACCACCAGCTGGCGGCGCAGCAGCAGCACCCGCGGTTGCAGGCGCTCAAGGAGGAGCCGCAAACGGTGCCCGAGATGTCCGGCGAGACGCCGCCGCTCTCCCCGATCGACATGGAGACCCAGGAGCGCATCAAGGCGGAGAGGAAGCGCATGAGGAACAGGGTGGCCGCCTCCAAGTGCCGGAAAAGGAAGTTGGAGAGGATCTCCCGACTGGAGGAGAGGGTCAAGAACCTGAAAACCCAGAACACGGAGCTGGTTTCCTCCGCCAACGTCCTTCGGGACGAGCTGGCTCTGCTCAAGCAGAAGGTCATGGACCACGTCAACAGCGGCTGTCAGCTCATCCTGACGCAGCAGCTCCAAGCCTACTAGGCTGCGGAGACTGACGGAGCCAATAAGGGACCAAATGCAACTTCAGATGGCTGCTTGAGACCTTCCACCAACTCCCTCCCGCCCGCCCCCCTCCACAACCGACAGCACACGGACACGAACTGTTTTGGCTTGGTCGGTGTAAAAGGAAGCCAACATCTGTTATGTTGCAGACGCGCACAGCTGAGTGAAACTTTTGCTCCTATTCGTCTGCCCACTTTTGAATTTCACTACATTTTTATTATTATTATTATTATTTCTACAAAGAACTTGTAGGTCACGCGTGGGAAATGTGCACCTCATCACAGGAACTGAGGAGGCCTGGGGGATACAGCTGCACACGGTGAAAACACAATGACAGCTCGAGTTTAGCTCTGGAGCTCCGTTTAAAGAGAAGAAGAAGAAAAAGAAGAAGAAGAAGAAAACACTAACAGCTTTCACACCTTCCAGACGGTTTTTATTGTTATTATCCTGTAGGTGTGTGTAGCTTACTGACAGCTGCCTTACTTTCAGAACACTCTTCTTCATACGACTTTTTAATACGTGTGTAACTTGTTTAAAAAAAAAAACATAACTCTTTGTAATATTTGTACGCTGCATTTTTGAGCACTTAAATGTAAATAAGGCTGAACGAATAAAAAAAAAAGTTGAACATAACCACGCTAGCTTTTTCTGTCTAGTTCATAAGCGGCTTTCGTCATCCCAGACTCGGGAACAGACGGGACCTTGAGTCATTCTGTGGCGTGTGAGGCGCGAGCGCTCATTGGCTAGAGCCCGGCTATCCGGAAGTAAGCCGCAGGGAGCCCAAATATGGGAAGATGACTCTGGAAGGCTGCGTGTGGCTGAATCACTGTCCCCCACCCTTTCTCCTCCCCCCTCTCTGCTGCTGGTGACTCCTACAAGTAACCACTAAAGCAAACGCAGCTCTGTTTACACACTTAAGTGCGTAGTAAAAACGCAGTGCATAATTTAGCTTAAACAAAATGACTTTTATTTTATAACTGTGAAATATATATATAAAAAAATATATATTAAAAAAAAGCATGAACACATATACAATGTAGAAACACTGAGGATCACCAGCACTGCCAGAAACTAGTAAATATTACAGACAATATGGTTCAAGATGAGTTCAATGCACACAGTAAACTTCAGCTCTTCTCCAGACCAGATTCCAGCATTTACTCTGAACATCGCAGATGTTGAAATTATTTAAGCATTTTCTCATATACAGCACTTTACTGAAATATTTGTTATTGTTGTTTTTTTACTAACTTAACAATTTTCACATCAACATTGCAACCTAAAATCTTAACAGTACTTTGCTAGAAAGTTCTGTGATTTAATCCTAATTTGTCAACGGAAGACCTCTTGTTTTTACAACAAAAAAAATCTGAAAAGTGAGGTGTAAATTTGCATTAGACCCTCGACTTCTATGTCCATTTTTTGAGGAATAGCTTTCTGCTCCAACCAAACCTACGGAGGCATAATGGTGCCAACATGTTTAACCCGTTTAAGGTGAGATTAAATTATTTCCAAAGGTGGGGGCTGGGGGGTGTTTGCCACACCCCCCTAGTAACAATTATGTGTTACTAGGTGCAAATAAAAAAAAAATCTTACTTAAATTAGTAAAGTAAAACAGAAAAAAAATGGAATCTTTTATGCATTTAAGGAGGAAGCAATAAGCATAGTGTACTGATCGTAACACCATACACAACCAAAGCTGGAGGTACAGTTGACAAAATAAAAAAATAAAAAAATCTTTTGTATTTTTATCTAATTTCTAATAATTAACATTACTTGCAGCTTCGTAAAGGTGATGGACATCCAGGATGCAACTTGTTATCCCTTAAAGCAGCAGGTTATATTTGAAGGAGAAATTCCCACAAGAAATCCACCAAAAGCATGAAAGTATTTTTGGTCTAATTTCTGGTGCAGATATCTTCATGCAGTTGTATCTTGCTGTAACATTACTTGTGTGCTACTGCACCTGAAATAAGACAAAACGACAATATTTCCACTAGAAACTAGACCAAAAACACTTGGTAAGACTTTGTGTTTTTTCCAGAACTAGACTGTTGTGTTTCATTTGCTCCTATAGTTTGAAACGGACTAAAATTATAGCTATTAGAACCAACTGTTTCCTATTGTGCAGTCAACAAGTAATTAAAATTGGACAGGTAAAGTTTTTACGTCATTCCAGCTTCCTGGTTTTCCTCTTGCTCCATCTTCTGTAAGCCACTGGTATTATCCAAGTCATCCACTTTCTGGGAAACACTCCCCCTCCCTCCATATGGGTGTTCTGGAGACTGACTGGTTTCCAGAGACGGGCTCAGTCCTACAGTCTGGCGAGAAGAAAGTCAGAGAGAGCCTCTCAGCTGGCCAGCCTCTGCCTGTGTATGCGGTCCTGCTCCAGTTCCTCGTGGCTGGGGTGCCAGAGCTGGACCAGGATGCGCTCCATGTTGAGGGCGTACATGGTGTGGGAGGGCATCACGGCGCGATGAACCTGCGCCACACAGACAATTCACGAAGCGTTAAACCAAGATAACCCTTACCGCCTCCCCTCCCCCAGAGCCTAAATTATATTCTACTCGAGGCCCCATACTATCTTGGGCTGGCCCTGGTTATTTTTAAAAGAAAAAGTAGACAAAAGAAACCGTTCTGCTCATATATGCAGACGCATTTTTGCTGATCTTTGTACCTTTAGTGCTTCCAGGAGGTCAAACATGCTGATTGGAGGAAGAGGCGCAGGTAGCGTGTCAGAGGAGCAAGCGAGCAAGTGGACGGCTTTTTGCTCGGCGTCGTCGGGCGACGGCTGAGGCGGCGGGCACGCAGCAAGAGACGCGCTTGGAGGAGGACTTAAAAAGAAAGACAAACAAAAATCACACACACAAAAATAACATTTATGCATTTGTCTTAAGTGGCATGCATCAAACTCAGGGTCTGGGGGCCGAATCTGTCCCGCCAGGAGGTTTTATGTGGCCCCCTAGAGTCTAGAAAAGGGATCTGCTAACTTTGCCCACATTCCAGTTAAATGCATCTCATTCAGAGCCAGATGAGGTAAAACTTTGTAGTCATTTTTAAAGAAACTCTGTTTTATTTCAATGTTTAGGTTTTAAAATAATAGTAAAACTTTGCCTAAAACTTTGTAAAAAAAAAAAAAAATAGGATACATCTTTCTTAGAAAATGATGTGAAAAAACCCTTCAAAATTTGAAACCTGAAAATCAACAGTTAGTTCAAATACATCAATGCCCAAAGAGATTCAACTTTACAACAGATAGAAATTAGCGCTTTGGCAAAATCTGGTGCATTTACAGAAATATCAATTAATAAGCGTTGTCCCTAGCGACACACATTTGATCCTGATGTGGCCCCAAACGAAAACAAATGAGCGTGACGGCCCTCAGTTAACTAGAAAACGTTGACGCTCGCTACCATTCGCTGATGCCGTGGTACGCAGACAGGCTGTTCTTGAGATACGGTCGGGGTGTGACGTCGGTGCCGAAGGCGTAAGGGAAGTGTCCGTCACGTAGCCGGTACGCCTTCCTCCGAGTGATTACGGCGGTCAGGACGTCTTTCAAATGGTGCTGAAATGAGAGTTCGGTGATTTACGCCAAGCATGTGGAAGAAACGGGATGTGACGGAGAAAGCGGTTCTAAAATGTTTGTGAGCAGGCACATGGATGACGACGGCCCACCTCCACGGCACAGACCACGGTGCTGATGGCGTCTTCTGTGACGTTGTCCAGCCCCATCTCGAAGGCGGTGACCATCATGCGGGCCTCTAGCTGGCCCCGGGTCGGCAGCAGTAGCGTGTGGGCGCTCAGCCGCAGCTCCTCCTCCTCGCCGCCCGCCTCCCGCGGGCTGAACGTCTGCGCGCCGAACAGAGGGTTCTGTGGCTGGAAGCGGTGCTGCGGGGCACCGAACGCAACGAGACGGTGAGTCAACTACTAAACGCGCAGCGGATCATTCATTACCTGTTCCAGACACTGAGGACAACCGCTCATGACACAAACAACTGGCTTATCTGAACTGTGACTTACTTAATCTGAAGTGAATTTGGAGGGGGGCGGGGGGGGAGAGGGGGGGAATCTCACAAAAAACTAATAAAATGAGGATTTACATCAAATTTCTGCCTGGAGGAACACTTCTTCTTTCCTTTTGACTTGTCAGACTTTGAGGCACAGCTTTGCCACTGCAAGGAGCCTGGGCCCTCTAGAGGACAGAGAAGGAAACACAAGAAGCATTAATAACTAGTCGGCAAGTGAGAGACGACGCTGTTAAAACGGGTTATGACTCATGAACAAAGTAATGGAAACAGTCTTGTAGTGCCGTCACACAAGTCGTGACACACATCTGCAGTCTAAACTGAACTTGGATATTATTTTCTTATCTGCAACAAACTAAACATACCGTAAAAAAACAACAGTAGCAACATAAAAAAAAATAAATAAATACTTGGCACATACATACATTTCTCACAAAACGTTAGATATTTGTTTTTTTGGGTGAAATCCATGAAATCCATGGAGTTCACACGCCAGCAGTGACATTATAGAACACAAAGAGAATTAAAGTAGAAACGTACACTTGTGTTTTTTCCAATGTCAAGCGATACGTTGAAACAAAAGTCAGTAAACAAAAGTCGCGAGTGTGCCACAACAAAAAAAATCTCTAAGTGTCTCCACGGCGTCCATAACGTGTCATGAGCTCTTGGTCTTGACGACGACACCTCATGCTGTTCATAAGTCGACTCGGGCTACGCTAACACAGCTGGTCTTGATACTCTGTTCAGCTTTTTATTTTTACATATAAAAGAAAGCGGATTTCTTTTTTTTTTTTTTTTTTTTTGCGTTGTCGTTCACACCACTGATCGATGCGACTGCAATCAGACGTTCCGAAAACGAGCCGAAGAACGTTCACATCACACTTCGGCACTCAGTTTTTGGAAGTATTGATGGCCGCCAGGGTTTCTGAATAGATTTTAAAGCTTATTCATCAACCGGAGACAGCAGTGGGATTATTTCAAAAATCATCAAAAGAAGGAAATAAAAGAAAAAAAAGAAAAAAAATACAACGCAAAAAAAAAAAAAAAAAAAAAAGCACAACTAATAGAAACGGCGTTTTGTGGGGCATTGACTGCAACATCTGTAGAAAAATCTGTTTGGATGCGTAGTCAAAGCTAAGAGTGGTGGGATTGGGACGTGATGCGCTTCAGTGGAAAAGACGTCTTTTATAGTTGTGATGCGTTTCAGCCATTGCTCAAGACCAGTGGAGAATTATGCGTCACGTAAAAGTGACTCTTTCAGTCTCTTTGTAACCGTGTTGCAACCTGGTGACGAAGCTCTGTGGCCGCTTCTGTCGGACAACATCCTGTTTGTGACCTTGCGACCGTAAGGTCCTGGTGAGCGGTTGCTTGGCGTCGTCTTGGTCTCTTCAAGTCCAAATACGATACGCGTATATTGGCCTATTCATGTAACAGACACCAAAACAGAATTTTGCTGCCAAGCTCCTTTTTTAGAGAGCAAAGAGTTGTACAAAACATGTGCATTCAAAGGTTTGGTTAAAAATAAAAAATAAAAAAAATCTGTAAACCTTAAAGCACATTGTGGGTTAGTCCTGAAAATTCATTCGAAACCCGAATATGTGAGTAGTGTTAAATCGACAGTAACTTCAGAGCAAAGAGACGAAATGCCTTTGTGTGCAGCGGCGGAACGAGCAGGGGTGTCCGGACGGCAGGTTTTGATATATGGAGGGTATTTCCTAGTTCTCTCCCCGGATTAATCAAAACCGAGACAGATTATAAAACTTATTCAGGCGCCACACAGGTTTAAGGTTACGTTTACAGGGATAAAGTGGGAATTTAGAAGACTAAACACAATCCTAAATCTAAGTGGGGAAGCCATAATCCTGAGATCAGTGGAGAGTTTGATTATTTATAGAAACTGAAAAGAACACGACTGACGTTGAACGGGTTGAAACAGAAAGCAAGGCTACTTACTGCATTATGAAGGTGTTATTTCTAAAGCGGAACACCACCAGGAATTAAAGCGCCAGCAGATTTGAGGACAACAATAGTTGTCTTTATAAAACCTTGTTGTTTTCTTTCGGGATGCGTCGAAAAGCTTTGCTCTCTTTCTGGCCAGTGAGTTCTACAAATATATGATTATGGGAAGATTGAGAATAAATTGCGGCCATTTCTTATGTGTACGAACATTTTCTACACAAAGTAGCTTGCTGGACACACACACAAAAATTCCAATTGGGAAACCAACTGGAATCGATCAACTGATTTGAAGGACACGGTCACTTTCTCAGTTATGCTGCTGCAACTTTGTTGAAAATACAAGCTGGAACAAGGTGTGGCTACAACCTCTTGACTGACAACATCACTATTCAGTTCAATTAAAAAAACATTTTATTGCTCTTAAAGGGAAATTAAGTGTTGTTGGGACTCATTAAATTAAACCAGTTCCTTCTGTGAGAAGAAGAAAGTATGGCCAGACAGATTTATACAATTATTTTGTTGACGCGATTAAGAAAAGGACAACATCCTTCGGAAATCAGTTACCCCGTTGACTTTCTGGTTAAACACACCCCGGATTTAGCGCATGTTCTCTGCGTACACTGAGGATAATAGCAAACTAAGCCCTTGATCTTAAGCGATTATCCCAAATAAAGTTTTTTTTTCTCAAACCAGAAATAAATCATTTGTCCCTCGACTTATTTGACTTATTTCTTTCATTTTGTGTAGATACCGTTAAGCTCAAAATTATTCATATACCTCTCCCATACAGAAGCAGATGTAAAACTGCTTTCATTCAATCGAGACGTTTTGTTTCTGTTTCACACAGCGTCGAGAGCGAAGAGATTTTTTTTTTTTTTGTGCAATGTTAACGATGTCGGTAAACGGTTGAACAGTAGCTGTATAAATATTAAATAACAGCCCAAATTTTTATAATTGTGTGTCCTGGCGAATTTCTTAATGTGTTTGGAAGTTTTCCGATGTTTGGTGATAATTTCTAATCAGTTTATAACAACTACTAATCATTTTCTGAACAGTTCTGGAAGTTTTCTGATGGAAACGACTGTCCAAACATTATGAAACTGGGAAATATTTTGCATTTGACAGCTTGCTCCAAAGTGCTTTCAATGCCTTTTATCCTGTGTTGAAAAAAATAAGACGGTGATGAATCTTACAGTAATGACTATGATGACGACGACGATGTGCGCTATGAGAGCTTTGATGAACATTTCGTTTACTGTGGCGAAGCTTTTCTACTTCCTAAATGCCACAAAAGGTTTGACCCAAGTCATACAGATTAAAAGGCAGCTATGCCTGTAAATCTTTGACTTTTATTTATTCATTTTTTTAAGTTTTCTTTTTTGTCTTAGGTAATAGTGACTGACCTAAGACAAGAGACATTTGGTCAGGTTTAACTTGAGGCAATGAGAGAGAAAAAAATGTGTATTATGCATCTTATTATTCAGTTTCTGTAAATATCTTCTTTCTACTGTAGGTGTCAAACGCTCTGCAGCTTGCACTGATCCGGATGCGTCAAACTCACCTGGTGTGGAAACAATGATCTGACATCGCGTGAGAATGGCCAACAGGAAGTCGTTGTGAAAGTGGACTGAGATAGAAAACAGGACATGTGTGATAAGCCACATTGCTTTGCAGAAAACACTGGAAAGGACAGCAGCCTCTTCTGCACACCAACCATTCTCCTGAGGCAGCAGGCGCCGTGCCTCGACGTCAAACTCTTCTTTGCTAATCTTCTGTTTGAACCACAGCTTTAGGTTAGCCCAATAACTGCGAGGACAACACAAATTAGGAGGGAGAAAGCTTCAAAATAGCTACAATTAACTATTTTTTTGTTTCACGTTAAACAAGTTAATGACACACTTTAACTAAAATAAAACAAAAAGAGCTACGTCTATCATTCGCAGCACGAAAATCCTTAAAAAAGCCAAAACGGATATTCAGTGATGAGTGAACCGCTAAAAACATTAGCTAGCTAATGCTAATGGATAAGTGCTAGCCAGGCGCTAACACGAAGAGATGCCTCGAATTAGCTGTATGAGTTTTCTTTTCTGCGACATGGGAATGGGGTGCAAGTTAAACCCCACACGGAGGGAACTCATTAGCAGCCCGTTCATCTTACTGCTTCACGTTATCGCCGATGGCGTTCGTCAAATTCTTCTTCGCAATCTCCAGCTCGCTAGCGTGAGCGGCCATAGCGTCAAAAACACGTCATCACCAAGCGACGCCGAGGTTTTATACAAACTGTATTCAAAAAAATGAAAGTTATTTAACTCAAAAAAATATCAGATTTTATTCTTGTACGTTTTTTTTAGCCGACACATAATTATCAGCCAATTGATAGGTGACAGTTGTGTTGTTTTTTTAAGTTGTTTTCCGAAGAAAATGGAAGTAACTGGTGTTGAACCTTGAAAAGTATGAAGGATTACCGAACCGCTACTTCCATCTTGTGGCAGAATATGGTACTGCAGTTCAATCCCCACTCAAATGTCCCGTTGATGTACAGACAAGTCCCTGGCAAACGTATCCTTTTGCCCCTTGTTAGATTTAGTCGGGATTCAGTTTCAATGATCAATGTATTCTTTTGTTTTTATTTAATTTTTTTTCTATAGACCAACATAAACTACAGCATATAAAAATGACGATTGGTAGGCTTTTTACTGAAATCTACATACAATTATAGAAGACTATACATTTTTTTAAAAAGTACATTCTTAATTAAACCAATGCATGCATTCAAATACTGAATATGATTTACTGGGAATTTTCCGATGTTTTCCCGTTTTTATCGTAATTAATACGATGGGCGATGACCACGTTTGCGTTTGTAATACAACTTCTCAACCACCAGATGGCGGTATTTCCTTTCAATTGGCACGGGTGTTTGGGAGTCATCCTTGCCCGAATGTGGGGAATCTCATCTACCTGTTGGTGGGCTCCGTCTGCTCATCCTGTACAGGATGAATGGATGGATCCATGTCATCACAAGGGTGTTGGGTCTAGGAGTAAAACACTCATTCCAGAAGGCTTTCCCAGCCTGGAAGAGATGTAATGTCCTCAAAGAGACTTCTCCGTCTGTCCTCCTGGTCAGATGTCAGAACCACCTCAACTGTGGCAGCTCTACTCTAAGTCCCAGAGTAAGAGAGACGGTGTGCAGGCCTGCTGAACTCCTCTGAGCTCTGGGAACAAGTTTGACTTCGTACTGGAGTTCTTGCTTGGATTAGACAAGGGTAGCCTTTTAAAGCATCCCAAGGTATTCTGTCGTCAAGCTTTGCCGAAATGCAGAACGCTGTTGTAAGGGGAATGTGTCCTAAAAGCAAGAACAATGAAATGACTTCCAGATTTAGTCACTAAACTCTGATGTAAATTGCACACAAATAAACTCACAAATGCAACACATTGCACACATTGGTGTGGTTAGAGGCCTTCCTGTTCCCGAAAAAAGATCATTCCCGACACTTCCCTGAACCTTATCAACACTTAATCTGCCTTCCATGAATGCAAGGACGTTCAATGCTTGGCATTTCCAAATGTCTCGCCTTCCACAATGTTTTTGCTGCATGACTTAATCAAATAGGAAATATGCCTTTTCAGTCCCCTGAGGATATTTTTCTTTTCTGATTTCATAGCGTTCCCACTGCATAAAATCCAAGCATCTGTCAGCAATTTTAATGGAATTAAAGTAGCTGTCTGTTGGAATATTTGATCAACGTCCCGCGCTAACCACTCCACATTCCTACCCCGTTCAATAGTCAGTCACATGTGCCGCTAATGTGGAATGCGGCAGCAAAAATATACTTCTTTAAGAAGAGATTAAATGCTATTTTTCTTCTAGCGTGGCCTATATTTGGAATCCTGTTGCTCCTCTGTACTGGATGTAAAGTATTCCTGTGGTTCCCTCCGTGGTCCTCCGCGGCCCCTCGGGTTCATACCCCTCTCAGGCAGCCGGGTGCTGGTCGGGAGGCCCATTTGTTTTTACTCTGTTTAAGCCATGGTACAAAAACAGTCGAGTAGTCAGGGTGATGGCTTCTCTGGCTCTGCACTCGCAGCCGGTCATGAAGTCTTAAACAGAGCGCCGTGACTCACGCCATTCATCACAATAAGTGGGATCATACAGCCAGAACACATACAACTGGTATGTCTGACTGTGGACTGCTTGTGGGTTTCTCACTTCAGTGGGCAAGTGCTGACTCCAGTGTTTTGAGGTCAAAGTTCTTGACAGAGGAGATCCCCTTAATCGCGTGGAGGGTTTCAAGTTTGGGGTCTAGAAATTCCAACCACATTAACAACGAGAGCCATCTGACTTCTTGGGTCATTAGTGGAGTGGATGTGTTTTCCACACTGAACGTCTGCTAATACGCAAGCAAGGAGCACGCTCACAGCAGGGCTCTAATTTTAGCCTCGGTGACTTAACTTATCCTGGCAAAATACGTAGACACATAAAAACAACTTAAGAAAATATGAAAAAGTTGAACGTGCAATTATGTTCACCACCATAATCAGGTATCCCTAGCGGATCCAAATACCTTCAAAGTTACCTGGTTAGTGACAGACAGAGAGATTTGTTTTTCATGTCTGACATTGTGTTAAACTGGTTCACTTCTTACCTATCAGGTCTTTCTCTGTTCTTATGAACCAGGTTTACTCACATAGTGCACCACTGTCTTGTGGGGTACCTCAAGGTTCAGTGTTGGGCCCTGTCCTGTTTTTATTTACATCCTGTGGGGTCTAGCCTAAAAAAACGCTGCACTGATGACATACGATTGTATTAATCTTTTCAACCATTCAGCTGTCTGTCCGACATCACACCATGGCAAACAATCCAGTTAAATGCAAACGAAAAAGAAATTTTTTTTTAATTTCCCCTGATGAAAATAAAAAGGAACTCTAGCACCTTTAGCTCATATTCCGAAAACTGGTCTCACAAATCTGGGCGTCGTCTATGACAGTCCGTTATCTTTTGACAGTCACCGTAAAATGCTTGCTGGAAGTGTTTTTATTATTTAAGTCGAGATCTTGTGTGTCACAAACTGAGGAAGAGATGGTTAGTCATGATTTCATTTCACACCTCTTAGACTTCAGCAGCAGTTTGATCGGGACCATTCTGGACCTTTTGGGTTCTCTGGCTTCACTCAGGACTCTGATGTCTTTGAGTCAAATGTTGTTGGCTTTTGCCTAATGTCTTTTTTTTGTGTTTTAATTGTTTTGCTTTGTGTTTTATATGTATGTCAGAGTCGTAACGGAAATAAAAAGTTTACTTGCTTTGCTAGAGTCTCAAACAGGACAGAGGATAAAGTGGCGAGGAGCTTCCACAGGAATCAGGTTATAAAGCAGCATCCCCAGCTTGGAAAATCTCACAGAGAAGCAGGTAGTTTGGCACAACTATAAACCTACCAAGACTTCCTAGGTCTCTCCAAAACATATGCTTACAGATCAGACAAATAGAGAAAGGATCAGAGAAACAGCAAAGACGTTCCTAGTGGTGACTCTTGAGGAGCTGCAGAGATCAACAACTTGGGTGGGAGAATCTGTCATCAGAGGCGGACAGCGACAGCGTCGAAAACCACAGGATGCCACACAGCAAAACCATGGACAAAACTCATCTGGTCGGATGAGACCAAAGTGTAAACTTTTCCTCAGTAGAAATAAAGGAAGCTGGTCAGGGTCGAAAGGGAGAGAAGACTTGAGACCGGGGGTGGAGGTCCACCGTCCAGCCACAGTTACATGAGGAAGGATCAAAGCATATTTATTTGTTAGAGTGGACCGATGATGCATCTGTGGTGAGACTCAAAGAGGTTCTTTCCGTACGCTTCCTGACCGAGCTTGAGCTTTTTCAAAAAGAACAAAGGGCAAACATGTCAAAGCTGGTAGAGAGTGACACATACCTCAGCAGACCTGTGGTTGCGGTTGCAGTGAGAGCCGTTTGGGTGTTTTATTGGCTGGATCTGATTGAGTGACTTTTATTCGCACAACATGGTGAAAACCTCCACATGGTGAACTAGGTCTACTAGGCAAAATCCCAATAAAAGACAATAAAGACTATGAGGTAAAGTGACAAAAATTGTCCCTTTTTTTTCTGCTAATGTCAAAACTCTAAGGCAGGACTCACTTCCACAGATTTTTTTTTTTTTTTTCCACCATGCCCATCAGGTCAGAAGCTTTTTTAAAGAAAACCTCTTGCACATCCTGTCTGTTGATTTTGCCGTCAGACTCTCCACTGCACTTTGGAGGGTTAATGAGTTGCTCTCACGGACGTTTACGCGCTACAACAGCAGATCCTTTTCTGGCAGAGAACCGTCCCGGCATCTTCCAAGCCTTGCGGTAAACTCTGCAGACGGGAAGCTCCTCTCGGCGACAAGGAGGTGCTTTCAGCTCAGAGACCTGCAGCGTTTCTCGGCGGACCACACCGCAGCGGCGGTCGGCCATCCTCCGTCTGTCGGCCAGCGATCGGAGGTGGTGAGTGTGGTCCTTTCAGGGGGAGCCAAGGATGTCACCTTCACTGTTCCAGGGTCCGGGCTGTGCAGGGGCTTGGTTTTCGTGGGCTTAGCCGCGCATTTCCATGCCGTTTAAAATGCAAAGGCTCAGCCTGTGTGCTGGGCGAAGTCAGTGGAAAAATGGGCCGGCAGCTCCAGTAGTTATGGAGCAAGCCGCACAGCCGCCCCATCGCTAATGGAGCACCAAAGTAGACCCATTAGAGGAAGCTGCCTGTTCATTCCTAATTACAAGGAGAGATTTAAAGGGAGTGTGTGTAGCATTTATACGAAAACATATTTTTAAAAACAAAAGTTTTTCCTCAAATTTTCTAAAAACGTCACTATGTTGTAACAGTGTAATATGAGACAGATAATCTATGTGTGTGTGTGTGTGTGGGGGGGATTGAGCTCCTTTGATTTCTCCTGCAATAATCTATAAAAATACATAGTTCCATCGTTAATAACCAATCGGAGCCAGGTGTAAGGGTCCTAGCACTGTCAGGGTGAGTATACATGAGCGCTATTAGGAAGAAGGCGGAGGAGGTGGGTCTTTTCACAGATTACCTGTGTCATATTATGCTAACGCGACATGGCGACAGTTTTATCAAAAGCTGCAGTATGTAACGTTTTGGGCAAAGTTGCACACTGCAGCTTTAAAGACCAGGTTGCTTACGTCTGCGTCTAGCAAGTCACGTCTTCTCGGGCCTGCAGATAGCATAGAATGCCAGAGAGCAGAAGATATTTTCCTAAAGTTTTGCAGTATGTTAACACTTTATGAATCTTTTACTTTTTATCGCTATTATATCCAAATTATTTAAAAAAAAACTTGATATTTGCGGAGTTGAAACTTTTAAGTTCCCTCTGAGGAAATGGATGTTAACTCCTAGTGTTGCTCTTGACGTTATTCACAACCATGACTTTGTGGTTGTTGAAGCACTTTTGGCAGCAGTGACAGCCACTAGTCATACTAAGTGTAACTCTACAAGCTTGGCACACCCAAGGGACAGTGGATGGCCAGTGTCGGTAGACGGCTACTTGTTGGTCTTTATGAAAATGGTCATTTGGATTCAAGGCCTCTGGACTCTTTGCTGATTACGTATTTTGGCCTGGCAGGCAGATCTAGGTCAAAACCTGGCGGCTCTAAGCATTCACTGTTTCCAAGCGATGGAGACCAAAAGGCTTCTGGGGACGTTCTTGGCTTCCACAAGTTGGATA
Organism: Poeciliopsis turrubarensis; assembly: GCA_010277015.1. Classification (NCBI taxonomy): domain Eukaryota; kingdom Metazoa; phylum Chordata; class Actinopteri; order Cyprinodontiformes; family Poeciliidae; genus Poeciliopsis; species Poeciliopsis turrubarensis. The sequence goes on from VMRN01000048.1 coordinate 849,529, forward strand.
CCATTTCTCAAAAGTGTGCTTTGACAATCTGGTGTTGATGCACTGTAGATTATTCATTTGATTTTGTTGCTTAGCTTCAACTCTGAATTGTGCTGTTTACCGTGACACTCAGATTCCATTCCAAGTCACGTTCACCACAGGTAGACTACTATCAAACTGGAGTATAGCTTAAGACTCTCTGGGAGGACAATTTGACCAAACTCTAATTCTTGGCCAGAATTGATAGTAAGGACACATGGACTGCATTGAAATGATGCTCTGTAAGCACAAGGCAGGATACTTTCCTTCTTTCCTTCAAATTATTTGCGAGATGCTGCAAAGAGGAACATTGTTGGTGGAAAAGACTATCCTGCACTATCCTGGATCTGTATTTGCTGAAGTACAACAATGACGGAGGAGACAGACGAAGACCTACTGTTAGAGCGAAGCCCCCCCCCCCCACCCTGCAGCTCAACATTCATCATCATGCTATTTATTCTCTGGCCGTGTTTATGTCTTCTCAGACAAGTGATGAAGGTTTTCCTCCAAAAGGTTCTTCCCCAAGAGTGTTTAATAGATCTGTAGAAACCGTCGACCTTCATTTCAGTTTCACTTGGCGAGCAGATTGACTCACACCCACCTGCACCCAATTTTGATCCAGCTCTAGGGCTGAGGCAGCGCAACCCCGTACCTCACTGCTCAGCAGGATGTCGTTCCAGCTGGATGTCGTTCCAGTTGGATATTTCACCACTTTTCTCATTAAAAACATTCGCTTTCTGGAATGTATGGTTTTTTTTTTGGTTTTTTTTAAATACAGTTTACAAATTTTCAGTAGGGTTTAGGTCAGACCCAGTCAAGTTAGTTAATGTTAGTGTTTGAAGCAGGAGATTCTTTCCTTACTGACTCCCTTTTTGTCCATGGCAACGTATTATTTCTCTCACCGTGGACCGTGAGAGTGGTCCTTCCAGTGGTTTCTAGTCTGTATTCGGATGGGAACTTGGTGCCGCTTGGGTTGTTCTTGAAAATCCTAACCAATTTCCGTGAGAGTGACGTTTTGGGTCGACTTGTTGAGACGTGGATTTAACTCCCAACTGGATGCCATTGGTAAACGTACATTAGGCGTCCCGAATGGCTTTCCCAAAGCTTGCAGATGTAAAACAAAAATGTATACACACATTTAAAATGAGATGTCGTATTGCATCAATTTACACTTATGTTCATTAAATCACAGTCTACGTTCCAATGAGACTCATTCGTCCGATTAAAGTTATTCAAAACAACTTTCCAACAGGTGCTAAACATACTTTACTTTTTATAAATGAAACTTGTATTTTACTATTGCATTGTTCTGGTTGGAGATGAGTTCTGAGAGTTATTTCCTTGCATCAGGCCAGTTAATAATATCTGATTTTGATGAAGACTGAGAAACAGTTTTTCTCGCCGCCATGGAGAGGAACATTATGTGTAAGTGTGAACTGAAGACATGTCACGTGCTGAGGCCAACCGGGCTTGGTTGTGTTTCGTGTCTGCTTCTTGTATGAAGTTGTTATTCAGAGAACAGTGAGTCACCGCTCTCGGCTTTTATTGTGCTTCAGTTTTGGGAAAACGATGCAGCTCCTAATAGCGCTTGCCGTTTTTCCATAAACATGCTTTGGGTGACCAAATGAATCTGACTGGAGTTCTTATGGAGCGCTTTGTTGCTATGTTAAGAGGATTACATGGCTGGGTGTGAGATCTCTTGTGGTCGGTGTTTAGGTCTATTTGCAGATCTGCTCGCCTTTAATGTGTTTTATGCAGTTCTGCTGTTCAACATGGACTCGCCGTTTTTATCTTTTCCGTCCGCTGGCGTGATCTCCCTCCCCCCCCCCCGAAAGGTTTCCAACGGATCGCTGCATGCCGACCCATGACTGAATCCATGCGAGATCCCTTCACCAAAAGACAAAGATATCCTCCACTGGGTGGAAAGAATGTATTAAAAAGGCAGGATTGAGGGGTGGCATGTAGGTTACTGGGAAGAACAAAAAACAAACATGGAGATTTGGACTGATTCCATTCCCATCCATCTCCCTCCCTCGCCTCTTCCTCCTCTCTCTTCCTCCCCCCCTCCATCCAGTCTGTTTTTTTTTTTTTTAGAAATGTGTTTCTCGTTGTCTGTCCCAGCGCTTAAAACTCTCAATTGTCTGGTAGGCATATTTTTCCATCTCCAAAAAAACCACGCAAAGCAAGTCTTAGTTCCACCTTCCCCCCCACCCCCACTCCCCAAACCCCGTCTCAACAATGCTTGCCTTTCCCAAAATCATACTGAACTTTAATCAAAGTCCAAACGAGAAAAACACACTGGAACAATTTCCATATGAGCGCGCACACTTTGAGAATGATTGTCCTATTTACAGCAGGAGGAAACGGCTCCTGTTTTTCTACGGGATCGTTTCCTGCTCCCAAAGGACACCTGGCCCTTTTTCACTGTTATGATAACTTAATTGTAAGCATAAATTACACGTTCTGGTCATCGGCACTCGGACAAAGTATTTTAGCATGCAGCAGAAAGGTTGTTTTAAGGGTAGGGATTTCAATTAAAAACATTGTGCAATTAAAATGTGCTGCTCTAGGAAGAGAGTGTGTGGTTTACCTGTGCAGGTTTCGACACAGTGTGTTTTCCAGCTCTTTTGTGCCTAAAGCTAAGTGAAAGCGGAAACTCTTGTTAGCACCAGATCTTTGTCTTGGTGAGGTAGGTGAAGTTGCATTCGGATCACGTGACATTAGTACCGGTGAAGCCATAGATTTGAATACGCTCTGAAATATTTTTTGCCTTTTAACGTGCAGGGCCTTGGAAGGTTATTCGTACTCTTTCAACTTTTTCACATTTTGCCAAGCAACAACCACAAACTATGTGTTTTACATGGTTTCTATGTTGTTTTTTTTTTTTGTTTTTTTTAAACCAATAAATATCTACCATGTTTTTAAAAAAGTAGCTCCAACTCCGTCCAGTTAGACGGTGGTACATTTGGTAGCATTATCTGCGTTTCCATTACGATATTCCTCTGACGTCGAAACAAGAAGAGCGATTGAAACATACCGCACCGTCATCCTCCAACCACTTCTTGTCGTCAGCTCACCGTTTTCCGCCAGTAGCGACGTCCGGCCGTTGATCACGCGACCCGGTTTTCCGAAATACACTTATTCTGACACGGCTGGGAAACCACCCCATCCCAGCGCAAAAAAAAAAAAAAAAATTAACGAAAAACTCGGGTCTTTTCGAAATTGTCGTGTGGATATTCGTCTCTGTGAGATTTTTCAGTCAATGCAGCTGTTGCCTTAAGGATAGAAAGACTTGGGTTCAGATCCCGGTCTTGGGTTTTTCTGCAGAGTTCTGCCTGTGTGGATTGTCCCAGAGTCCAACTGCTTCCTCCTACAGTCCAGAAATATGACTGTTGGGCCAATTCCCTGTAACTTATGAAATAAATTGGCATTCTGTCTTTGATGCACCAAGCCTCTTACTAAATAATTAGTGGACAAGGACAAGTGGGTTAAAATGATTAATGAATGGAAGGCGTGTTTTAAAGTACATTTCTTGTGTTTTCCTAAGTGGTCTGGTCTTTGACTGGGACATCCTAACAAATCCCATTCTACCTCTGGCTACCAATTTAGTGATGTTCTACCAGAAGATGGACAATACATCAGTAACATTTGCCTTGGTTTTTGCCACAGCTGATGTTTGGCAAGGGTCAAAAAATGTTCCACATTTGAATTTTATGCATAGATGTCAGAGTAAATGGAGCTCAAAACAAATGGTTGCTAAATTTTTCTGTTTTTAATTTGTGAATAAAACGAAAACCATGTACTCTTTTCCTACATTACAGCTATCAGATGCACTACTTTAGCGTATGAAAACAAACATGTCAAAGTTTGTGGTTGTGGCATCACACAAAATGCTTAAAAGTTCAAGAACTCTTCACTTTTTGTTGCTTTACAAAGTTATGTGTGATGCAGATTCGTGTCTCCTAAATCCCCATATGTGCAGAGTTTTTGCGTCTGTTCCCGCAAGCCGATGCTCGGCCTCTCTCTCCCGTCGGCTGAGCTTGTCCGTCCGCGATCGACCTCTTGCTGCAGATGTACCGTATAGCGCAGCAACTTGAAACAGTGAGTCTTGAATGCGACGGCCCGACAGCCTCAGTCTATGGGCCGGATCAGCATGCGGACAGACTTCATGGAGTAGAAACCCCCGCCGTAGTCGGCCCAGAAGATGCCGTCCTGGAATTTGCTGCGGTACACTCCTCCGGTGTACCAGACACCGTTGAGGTTGGCTTGGCCACAGGCGTTGTACCACCAGCCTCCTTTATGGAAATGGGCACAGTTACCTGTTGTGGGTTGAAAGGAATCAGGAGGAAGACAAAGTTAATGGGCAAGTGGGTTTTTTGAGTGTTTAACAAAAAGTCAGCGGAAAAAAAACAAAGTTTCTTTTTAAAGAAGAAAATTGCCTTGATAAGACGCCTAAAACCCAACGTCGCGCTCCTTCACTGACCTGACCTCTATTTGTGAAGCGTTTGGGGATCAACGGTGTTGACTGAGGTCAAGCATGACTGAGTCCCAAAGAGTTCTGCCCTGAATGAAAAAGGGTCATGCATCTGAGTGAGAGATCATCGTTTGTTTTCTAAAGGAAGCGAAGGCTTCGCTGAAGGCCTCCTGGGATTCAGGGCGAGCGGGGGCCCCGAACCATCACGTTCAGGGGCCGTGTAGCAAAACAGGAGCAGGACTTCACTGCTTCTCCACAGAGTAAACAGCCCTACCTCCATGTTAGGGTGCTTAAATATAAATTACAACCGAATACAGTAATTTACAAAGCGTTTGTGATCAGTACGATCACAAGTTGATTTTATAAATTTTTTGGATCTGAATAGTTTACTGGAATTTCTGCTTTGTGGACTGTTTGGAGCGTTCTTGTTCATTTTCAGAATGTATTTTATCTGCTTCTGTCAATGATCTGGCTGCAGGAGCCGATCCCAATGCGGTGGAGACATTCAGCTTCATAAACACTGATCGCCGAGATCAAATGCATTGTTGAGGATGTCCTCCTCAGTGGCGAACTATTTGAACGTGAGTTTGTCATTGTTTGCGTTAAGCGTAATTTACAGAAATCAGTAAATCTGTCACGGCATTTCTGACTGTCGTGACAGAAATGCAAAAACAATGGAGGGAGGAGAGATGTGTTGTCTTGTTGCTGGAAAAACAGGAACTATTTTGAGTTTCTGTCGAAAAGTCGACCTTGAGCTTGTTTTTTCTAAAGTCGTTTGCAAATTTTGCGGTTTGGGGTATTTGGGGCTCGTTTCTGAACGTTGCTCATTAGGGGCTTGGACATAAGCAGAGACACATAATCAGCCCAAGAATTTGTCTGACATCCAGGTAGTTTTAGTCGGGCTCTCCCTGTCCATCATTGATCCGTCCCGCTCTGTCTTTGTTAATGTCAAGGTAATATAAATTTTGCTTTGAACGGTGTCGAGTTCGGCGTTGCGCTCCAAAAAACCCCGCAAACATCGAGGCTAACATGAACAATAACCGTGAGAGCAGTTTTTTGAGTTGCTCTTCAACAGCTTTCCTGCTTTGTTTCTAACACCCACATGTCCAGGTTTCATTTAATTAACAGAGCTGTTCTGCAGCTCTGTTAATGGCAAGTCAAAGAATCGTCTTTGATGACGCTTCTATAAAGAAGACGTCCCAGTATGACCGACCTGAGAAGGCGTCCTTGTCTCGATCCAGAGCAGTGAACTGTTTGCCGTTGTGGCTGCTGAGGGAGTCCCCCGCGTTGCCCTGGTAGGTGCCCAGCCGCAGGCGGTAGCCCTCGCTCTCGGGCTCCAGGTGGAAGCTGTTGTACTGCGCGTACACCTTCTTGTCCATCCAGTCCTCCATCTCCACCAGGAGCTTGTAGTCTCCCTGCCTCCCCAGCTTGTAGATAGCCTCCAGGCCGAGCCAGTACTCCCCGTCTATGTTGCCAAAGCCGCTCTGGATCAAAGGAAGATTACAGGGAAGGTTACAAGGAGATCACAGGAAATGGCGCGTGTTGTGTACTCATCCGGGTCCCCGAGGAGTTTGGAAACGCGGTGATTATCTGGGAACATAAAACCTCTGGTGGAAGAGTCTGTGGGGTTGAAAAGCAAATGAGAAATTTCAATGCAATGTTTTGGTCGTGCTTCTGTAATTTGGGAGAACTTCAAAGAGCAAAAAACATATGGTGACAAAAGATTACCACCTTAACCTATGAAATTGAGAAGAAAGCAATGCTGAAGAGTTTATGCAATAAAATAAGCGCCTGTGTTCAGAATCCTGATACCGTTTTGAACATAGGTCATAGAACATGCCCCAAGCTTTTAGCAATGTTGAACTGTTAAATCCATTATCCAGATCTCGTGTTAGAAAGGCCCAGTCAAAGCCCAGACCCAAATTCAGTTGAGAATCTGGGACAAAACTGAAAATTGCTATCTATAAATGGACTCTTTCTAATCTAACTGAGCCTGAAGTATTTTGAAAAGAATGGGTACACTGCAAAAACACAAAATCTTAACGTATTTTGAAAAGTTTCTAGTGCAAATATCTTAGTACACTGAAAAATAGACCAAACTAACTTTACCAGTAACTTCTCATCAAGATATGTGATCTGATTTTAAGTAAATTATTCCTTAAGATTAATAAAAAAAAATTACTAGTCCCACTGGAAGATCACTTCATGTAGTATATGGGACAACTGTCTTGTTACAAGTGAAATAATCTGTTTCAAGTCAGTACTTTTTCATTCAGGACTTATTGACTCAAAGTAAGTTCCAACAGTTTGCTTATTTCAAGTGTACCAAGATACGTGCACTAGAAACTGGACCAAAACTACTGGGTAGGATTTTGTGTTTCTTCTGTGCAAAACATTAATTGTGGAGAAATGCAAATCCACTCTTCCTTCAACTTCATAATCACCCATAACTTTATATAGTTGGGTTCATCTTCTTTTTATGTCCATCACATTCATTTTCCATTAAATCTCGTTAACCTCTTGTTGTGTTATGGTTGTAATGTGGCAAAAATGTGAGAAAGTTCAAAAACACCAACGCCCTGCACCAGTCTCAAAAACACTCCACTTGGAAAAAAAAAAGAAAAGTTGAGGTTTATGAATGCGGACGAATTGTGAGCCAGCAGATGATGAATGAAATAGGATTTCAGCATGGTTCACTGTAAGCGCGTGCGTGCATGCATGTGTGTGTGCGCGGGAGATGGTTACGGTTTTGGTCTTGTGGTAGAGTGCAGAGACAATTCAGCGTTGAGGAGAGCAATTTAGCTGCCAGTTACCAGCGCATGATGCTGGCCAGACTGACTGGAACGCTGGATTGTTGCAGCTGTCAGCAGCGGTGTACTCCTCATTCTCACAGAGCCCCTATATGCTCACTGTGCTGGGCCACGCAGTGGGAAGGCTCTATAGTAGAAGTGGTTTTGGAAAATACGTGGAACATACCTTCCCCATTGGGACGGCTACAGTTTCATGATGGGGATCTCGAAACGTTGTGTTTTATGGTAACAGAAGGACTGTCGACCTGAAGGCAATTATCTCAAAGACCCCACGGCTCCCTTGGACAGGTCAAATAACGGCAGAGCTGTTATTTTTGAAAGGGCTGGAGGAAGTGCCGCTGTCATCACCTTGTAGCTATCCCAGTTCCTGAAGAAGTTCACCGATCCATCTCTCCGGCACTGGATCACCGTCCAACCTCCGTTGTCTATGTCCTGTTCACACCAGGCTTGCACCGGCCTCTCCGCCTCGTCTGGTTTGATCAGATACATGCCGCTGGTGCTGTGCCCGGCCTCCTGCGCATCCTGGCAGTCTCTGAACGGGCCTGGAGGAAAAGCATGATAAGAGAGACGGGGGGAGCAGGCGGTGAAGGACAGGATCCAGCTGGAAAATGGACAACGGGACTAACAATCTGACAGGGAGCTGAAGAATCATCGGTCTTGTCCAGTAGCTTTGTAAATGTTTACATAAAGGCAAAGAGCAAGCGAAAGGCAAAGAGTTTAAAACCTACTTTCAAAAACTGTGAATCTAAGGGAATATATGCTAGGCTCAAATACTTAGCCTGCTTTAGCTATAAGCCTAGCTAGAGCTGCTATAGTAAATTGCACTGGTTTTGCTGGTTTAGCTAGTCAGACTAGTTAAAATAGACTTACTATCTTAGGCCTAGTTAAAATAGCAAGCCAGACTAGCTAGCTGTGTAGAACTATGAGATTTTATGACACAGAATCTCAGCTTTAGCTAGTACGCCTAGCTAAAACAGGCTAAAGTAAAACAGAATCACAGCAGCTGTTTCCTTTATTTTATTACATTTTAAACCAGTAAATAATTTATAGAGTGAGCCTTTAAAAAACATTTTCTATGTCAGATAAAAAAAAAAAACTCATCTTAAAATTTGACAAATATTTGAGTTTATTGTTAGCCTCATAACTTTTCTCATACTTAGCTTAGGAGCTACGTTTTAACTTGGCGAAAATGGAGCACTACTTCAGTGTCATTTTTTATGCCTCTCTTGGCGCTTGAAGTGTTTTATTGCGAACTCTGTGTATTCTTACATGTACAGGTTTGTGAATAAACTCTATTGGAGTGAGCATCAGGCTTTTTTCTCTCACACAGCCCAAGTAAAGATCACTCCAGATAAAGGGAAGTGCTCGCATGCTAGCAAAACATTTGGGTTTTGATCATCCTTACTGCATTGAATGTTTACGTAAACTTTTTTTTTTCCTCATGGGTCAAATGTTTATTTTCTGTTTGGTTGTGCCAAACCCTGGGATATGTCTCTGAAAGGTCCTATCTGCTACTTTAACCTGGGGTTTTGTGTTTTCTTTTTTTTTTTTAATAATGGCTTATTCCTCCCAGAGCAGCTTTTCAGATCAGGCAGCTACACAACTTTTCACAGTGTAAATAAAAACACACCTGACCAACTTTCTCGTGTTTCATTTTGAGCACATCTAACTCAAAGCTTACAAAGCCCTGGCACCATCAACCTGCTCTTTGTGAACCGTACCATATGACGTTTGGACTAACACCTATGTATTAGTAGAATTATCTCCAAGGTGTGGATCACACTCAGATAGATACCGTTTTTGGTGATGCTGCACAATAAATTCAGCTGGTCGATATGCTCTGAATGTAACAGATGTGTTGTCCATATGAATAGCAGGAAGGCCTTTTGATTACCATTGGTCAAAGGAGACCTAGGACTTCAAGATAACCCGGAAAGGCCTCCAGCGTTGGTGAGCGAAAGAAAAACCCCTCAAAAAACTACACTTTGACAACACTGCTGGACAACTCTAAGCTTTACACATTTTACAGTTTTTCTACTTCTTCTTTAGCATTAATAACATCTCTTTTTTTTTTTAATAAACAACCCCCTCAAACCTCAACCATACCCCAAAATCCATGGAAAATCTGGCACCTCTGAAATAAAGCTTATGAACATATGTGGATAATCTATTGTGGATTGTGCTGTAAAGTTGTTTGGGTTTTCAGCGAGAACACTCAGAGCAAGCTATTTACCATTTACATGCAGCTGCTGCAGATCTATAAAATTATAGTTGTTTGTGATTTCCTCTAAGGACAGACCAATTAAGTCTCACTAATGAGATATGACTTTTCCCCCCTCGATGACGACAAACAGCTATAAATAGAGTCACATAGCTGTGCGTAGTGAGTTTGTTCGAGAGGTAAGCAACTCCTATGTAATTATTTATTTATACTACTGCTAAGCTTTAGGGCCTCTTGCGAACGCTGAACATGCCTCTGCTCTTGTGGTAACCAGCCGAGACTCCCATCATGCCCGTCTGGCTTTTGTCTGAGTCTCACGCAATGGAACAGCCTCGCAAAGGGATCATTTGCCAACATAGCTGTCCTGAAATCCCTCACACTTTATTATTCTTGGGCAAAGCCAACGTGAGCACGTCAAAAGCTTTCTGTCAATGTGCAACATCCAGCTGGTCGACCATGTCTCTCCCTTGGTAAAGGTTTCCTTGGTCGACTCGGATTGTACTACGTTTGTGTTTCCATTCTGGTCTGTGTGTTTTCTGTTGAGCACGAAGCAGAGTTCCAGCTGATTTTGCACATTTTTAACCTTTCGAAACGAGGCCTCTGGTCCATCTACAGCTGCAGCCTGAGAGCGTGATGTTGTTATTGTTGGCCTTGACTGTTGTACATTTCGCCATGACAGGACTGTCTTGGATCTACAATGGCTATTGTAGGTAGAAAAGGGAAAGAGGGAGTACATTTTCACCCAAAAATTCTGGAATTTTCTAGAAAAAAAAAGAGTAAATTTCTGAGCTCCTAAAATCTAAATTTGCTAGAGAAAACGTGGAAATTTATGAGTTTCAAAAGTCAAAAATGTTTGACTCTTGAAACTCAGAAATTGCTTTGGTTTTTCAAGAAATTACTGAGATTAATCTCAACATTCCAGATTTATTTTTTTCAAGCAAATTTTGGACTTTTCAAACCAAAAGAAATGTCATGTTTTTTTCTAGAAAATATCTGCGATGAATCTCCAAATTTCCGATTCTTTTCTTTTTTCTAGCAAAACGGTGACTTTTTAATCTCAGAAACTTTCCAGAGCATTTCTGAGAGTTAATCTCCAAGTTTCTGAGTTTTTGGTGGAAATGTACTCTTCCTTTTAATGGCCGAACTACATTGTCATATGAAGCTGACCATGTAACAGAATCTAGGAATGAAAAAGAAGAAACGGACAGTCGCCCACTCACCCTCCGTGCTGAAGTTTCTCTCAGATTTCGGGACCTCGGGCGTACTGCTCGTGGGGGTTGACCCAGAGCGAGAACCCCTATCCGGGCCAAACCCTCTGGTGTTTCGACTCTGGATCTCATTGGTGAACCGTGGCACGCTGACCGGAATGTTCTCAGGTACCACCTGCACCAGCGGGGGTCCAATGGGTGGCTGTTCGTGGCGCCGACTGTGCATCTGCATGCAGTGCTCCTCTAGCGTTCCGATCAGCACCGACTGATTGTTCACGATTGCAGACAGCGCTGCATATTTGGCCTCCAGCTCCTTGTAACGGGACGCCAACCGCAGTGACTCAGAGGTGGCGTTAAGGATGCGCGTCTCCAGCTGAGCCAGCTCCAGCGAGTTATCCCTCTTCCTTATGATCTCATGCAGCAGCTGCATGTAAAGCTGAGTCACTCTGGAGTTCATGTTTCTGCTCTCCTTCCTCAGCAGCTTCATCTCATTCACCAGGTTGCCGTCCACATCCACCACGAGCTTCAGAGTCTCCATCTCTCGGCGCTGTTTGGACAGAAGGTCGCGCACCGCCGCAACGTCCAGGCGCGTCACTCGGTCTTTGTCGGTGGAGTAGCCCCGGGTGGCGCAGATGGGGCCCGTGATCTTTTGCTCCGGGACCAAGAAGGTGTAGGAGCACTTCTTGTTTTCTTCGGAAGCCCCCGGAGCTCTTCGTATCCTCGACAGAATGGGGTTCCTCGCCAGGGCTTGACCATTGCTCCACAGAGACAAACCCAACAGGAGGGAAAGGCTCCACATCTCAAGTCCCATGGTTGCTCCTCTTGCGATAGCCAAACAGCCAGAAGATCTGTAAAATTACCAAAAAAAAAAGAAGAAAAAAAAGAAATCATGAAATGATCAAATCTGTGTTTGATCAGCAAACACCCCTGCACCAACAACAGGTTTCCATCTCCAACTTTACAGCCTCTCACTATCTTTCACAAGATTCATTTCTACATGACATGTCAAAACCGAATAGGATCCGTGTATACACTATCTGTGCTAAGTTGCTCTTTGCTGTTTCTCGGGGGAGCGGCACCTATGTTGTTGAACAAATTCAGACACGTACAAGATAAATGAGCCTCCACGCACTTGAAACAACTGACCTCATGCATTTTTGAGCCAGAAGCAAAAAACCAGAATGCTGAGACAAAAATGATACTGAACAAGGGAGAGCATGCAAACTCCAACGAACCTCTGCTGGTGAATCTTTTGGAGATAACTGTCGAATCTGTAACCTGCTGAAGCAAACTAAAAGCACTTTGCTCTCAATGTTTTGACTTGCCTGTCACCTTAGTGCGAGCACACATGAATTTCCCCACTGAGGGACAATAAAGGTAATTTCTATTGTACTCTATAAATATCTATTTCCTCTGCTCCCTTTGGCCTGCATAAGGAAGATTCCAGTCTCAAGTAGTGAACAGTCCACAGATAGGATACCGCTAAACCATCAGTAATTGTATTTCCACTACTAATGTGTGAAAAACTCTGCAATATTTTCCTAATACAGAAAAGGGATAAGTTTGCAATTGCTGCATTTCCATTAAATAAGAAACATCATTGAAGTCTGCTAACTCAAGCTACTTCCTGTTGTCTTCTTCTTTGTGGTTTGCGCCAGTGGTAACATCTGGTTGTTGTACATGTGACTATTTCTTTGAAAATAGCAGGTTTTCTTAAATAAAGCAGTTTTGATGGAGTAAAAAATTTTTTTAAATCACCGGCAAAAGTTTTTGTCAAGTTATTTATTTTTTCTTGAATGAACGCATTTTCTTGAAACAAATGTATTTTCAAAATATGAAATTGTGCAGTTATATAAGTGGAAACGCAGCTACCAGGACGGACAAATATGCATAACTTTACAGTTTAGTTCAGGACAATTGAGATATTCCATGCATCTCAACCTGTTATCTAAGATGCATGTTTTTTTTCTACTATTATTATTATTATTGGGGCCTGCACATAGCAATGCAAAGGCAGAGCATTGCTATGGCCAATAGAATGTCTCTTTATTATTATATGGAGTGGTTTCCCCCATGGGGTGAAAAATTCATAAAAAGCGGAATAGTATAAAAAGTATCAAGGTTATGAATACCAAGAGTTATAGCCGGCTTATGGTGACAATAGCACAAAGTATGCAGGAGAAGAAACGCGGCTAAATTTACGGAGGAACCAGAAAAGTGGAACTCAATAGCGTGAATGCCTACAGCATTCAATAGGTGGGGCGGTAACGTGGAGGCACCAATGGTTCCCACCAATGACCGAGAGTCTATATGACATCACTGATCAATTAATTCTCCGGTCAGTGAACACAAAATTCATTTGGACGTTTTAGTTCAACAATTAAAAAGACATGTTCAAACAAAGTGCATCCTGGACAAATACCACAAGACTGCAGGAAAAGAAACTACCTCAGCGAACTTCTTTGGCAAGTGATTGAGAAAGCGGCATCGATTTTGTCTTTTTTGACGAGATGGAAAGAAAACCCTCCCAAGACATCTTTCAACTTCTCTGAGGCAATGATGATGTAGCTGGAGAATTGCTGTTTAAGATGATAAAAAGTGACAACCCAATAGTTGTTTACAAGCTTACACAGTGTTTCAGAAGAACCCTGGCACGTCCTAGGAAAATTCATCTTCAGAAAGACTATCTTCGAAAGGCATGAAAGAGCTTCCAACATATTTTCTGTTGTGGATATGATACAGACGTTGTTCAGACTCAGGAACCATCTAAGAGTGGACTAAACGTTGAGCCTCGCCCAGCCTCTGAGTCGGGACCGGTCGACCTCTGAGACGGGACTGTCCTCTGAGTCGGAACCGTATTCAGAATTGGGACTTGTATCCGAGTGGGGACCGGCTTCTGAGTCCTTCCGAGTTGGGACAGTCTTCCGAGTCGGAATCGTACTCCAAGTTGGGATCTATCTTCCGTTCGGAATTGTATTCCAAGTTGGGACCAGCCTCTGAGTTGGGACGGCCTCCGAGACGGGACCAGACACACCCCCTCAAAAAATCTTGGAGGCAATTGAAAATGTATTTGGCACAACAGAGTCAGGTGACCTATGTTTTGCCTTCAGATCTATGCAGCAAAAGCCAAATGAAAGACTTTGAGATTTTGTTAGAAGGCTGGAGAAAGCTCTCACCAAAGCTGTTCAACAGGGTGGTGTTTCTCCTGCCCTGAGACACCGAGCACGAGCCGAGCAGCTGTAACGAGGTGCTGTTGAATCTGACATTATGCTGTTGCAGCTAAAAGAAAGACTTCACAATCCCCCATCCTTCATGGCAGTGCTAAGTGAGGTATGTGCAGACAAGGATCAGAAAATGTTAATGTTAACAAATAAAAATTTTTTTTAAAAATACACCCCCTATTTCTGAATTATAATTGGTCTTGTCTTTTGTCTTAGTTTTTTATTTCTTCTCCCCCCCGCTTATGTATATAGACGTGTTTGTGGTGTGCATGTATCTTCTTGCCGGTGGGGCGCTCCCGTGCCGCTGTGGATCTAACAGGGAGAAGGAGTTTCCTGGCTCTGGGCATGAGCGGCTCAGAATAAACGAGCTCTTGCCAGAGTAACATTGGGGAAGCGGGTAGGATAAAAGGCCACTTTTATGATCCCATTTAAAATGACCTGTGAATATATAAGGATTCGTTTTGTACTGTTTTCCATAACTTATGCGTGTAGTTTGGACAGTTTGATACTGGCGTTGATCTGTGTAGGCATATGGCTTGCTTTTTGTTGGGATTTTGGATTAATTTGGATCGTTTGATTAGTCAATGTTGTGTTTGTGTTTCGAAGTGTTGTATTATTTTTATTTCTCATAAAAGTGCGTTGTGGTGGGCTTGGTCTTCTTTGTAACCGCTGTAATGGTTATAACTGCCCAACGTTGATGACTAAGAAAACAGTTGTAACTGACAAATTGGTGTTTACTGTGATTAGATTGTCTTCATTGGGGCCTGCCCATAGCAATGCATAGGGAGAGCAGTGTCAGTCATTGCCTCCATGCATTGCATGGCAGGCACCTATTGTTTACACCTAATAGAATGTATTCTTTATTTTTCATCCGTGACCATTAATGCGGCTCGTTCTGCTGCGTGCCCACCCACAAATGTGATATCAAAACGTGCGGCTCGATGGCGGCATTGGAGTGACCGAAAAACGACTCCCAAAGATCCCAGAGGGAAGCTTGAGTGTAACTGGCGACCTGTTAGAGTGTAGGAAAGAGTCCCATTTTGACCCCAAAACAATTTTGAAATCGCCGTCAAATATCGCCCTATCGGTATAACACTCGGTCATGACATTGATACGCATGCCTGCTCCGGAAAAATGGTTTCAAAATTTCCCTAGGGCTTATGGTTTTCTGTCAAGGTGCTTCAGAGCAAAGTCATGCACCAGCGTAACTGACGCTCTGAATGTCAGTTACGCTGGCGCTCAGGCTTTTCATTTTCAGACTTTTCTGAAAAACTTGAGAGCTCAGCGCACACCATTTTTTTCTCATTGGTCCTATTACTGTGAGTGAGCTACAGATGTGAATCGCGGTACTTTCGGAGATGACAAATAGCCCTCTCATACGCTTCAAACGGTTTTCGAATACGTATCACGGTTCTCGAACGGGAAGGAGTTGTTCGGACTGCTGTTTTTAGTCAAACTAGCTGCCTCAAACTGATGGACTTCTGTCTCCCCCTGTCTGACTCACAGCTGGCAGAGGATCCGTTTCCATAGCAACGGAACTCAGCAGGGCAGAGCGGCTGATTAGGACTACAAAAGCGCATCACTGTAGTTCTAACTGTGGCAGAACTCTGAGGACTGAGTTGGCCTTTAGAGCTACTTGTATTTTGGGCATTTTATAAATGATTTTAACCAACCATTGTTACACACAAGATTAGTGTGGAAATTTTAAATTAAGCTTAATCAAAATTTCAAAATAAAAAAACTACACAATTTTTACATCAGGTAATTGCTCTTTTGGGCATTGTATAACCCAATAACTCTTAAACTTGGGATTAGTTTGGCAATTTAAAATTAAGTTTACTGAAAATTTTGAAATAAAAGCCTTGACATTTTTTATATCATGTCATTGGTCTTTTGGCCGTTATATAATTGACTTAACTGAACCAATGTTACACGTGGCTTTTGTGACGCCAATTAATATGTAGCTTACTGAAAATTTCAAAATAAAAGCCTCCATATTCCTGTCAGGTTAATGCACCGCCATAGCT
Source organism: Poeciliopsis turrubarensis (assembly GCA_010277015.1). Classification (NCBI taxonomy): domain Eukaryota; kingdom Metazoa; phylum Chordata; class Actinopteri; order Cyprinodontiformes; family Poeciliidae; genus Poeciliopsis; species Poeciliopsis turrubarensis. Next base: position 865,508 of record VMRN01000048.1, read on the forward strand.
GGTGCAATAATATTAGCCTGCATTATCTCTTTCTCTCGGGTTAGGGCACTGTCTTACACAGTAAGGCAGAGCATTAGCATTAGCCTTTTACCTTAAATAAGGTATTATCTATTTCTCTTACTTATTAGCTATCTTTACTATACTGAATGGAGCAAATCAATTACAGACAACGTGCAAAAGGAGAGGAACTGAGGCCTGGCAACAAAACATCTCAAGTGTAACCCGGCCCATTAAGGCCCAGGGCCAACAGGTATAATCAACATGAGTGTTTTCAGGGATACTGAAAGAAAATATGAGACATGGAAAGACTGGATCATTGGCAACTACTGACATAAACAAGTATAAATATAACCACTATAACAGTAGTCAAGGTTTCCCTTGCATTTAGGGATTGACCATATATTAATGCAACAAAATGACCCAGTTGCTGTGGCACGCTACTTTGTTGTTTTTGTGCCTTTTTTTTTCTGAGGATAAAATGGCGCCATCTGTCACAGACACTTTAATTATCTTTACAACTTCTGATTTTCTATGCTTTTCCGCTTACTTATAGTCTGCTGTGAGTAAATGTAGTTTTATGATCAACCAGCAGGAGGTCATCTAGAATTACGGAGCCTTACAAAACAGCAGCGGTCCCATCGCTCAGCAAAGGGAAACATTTTTGTGTCCAACTTCATTAAGTTGGAAATAAAATTTCTATCATTTGGTCTGTTACATAACACATATTAAAATTCCATTTAATCACCCCCCCCCCCCCCCCAATTATTTTCCCTCCTTCTGAGATCATTTGTTGGTCTGGTTTTCCACCAGCCTTGAGCCCAGGATCATAATATTTTGCTCACTTCCTCAAAAAGGGAAAACTGCAAAAACTAGCAAATCAATTAATAATTACCATTTTAAAGACTTGGTTAATCTTCTCCAGTAATATTCCCATCCAATCTTCTTGCTACTAAGTTCCATATTTTGTTTTTGCATTTTCTTCATAAGAACTGGTTCTAAATTACGTTCCTCCAATTGAAAGCTAAGAGTGATATGTGTAACCATTTGGAAAAAAAAAAAGAAGTAAATATATATCAAATAACTAAATATTATTTCCAACATATATTAGAGGTCCTAAGTTATTATACAATGAAATCGTGAAATCAAACTCATACGTTTTGTTTTGTTTTGAGCTTTCAGTCCTCAGGAATATATTAGAAGTAATTTACACTGTTCTAATGTGCAACAAGAAAAACGTAAACATCTGATTGGTCGACCTGCTCAAAAACGTAGCTGCAGACCAATCACCATATTAGAGGCAAAATATACATTTAAAATATTTACGAAAGGTTAAAAATAATTATTTTTGTTGTTAACTGTAATTAAATTACATCAAGTTAATTAATTTGATGTATGCATCTTCAAACATATTCACATTCCTACTTTTTAAATTTTTGAAATGTGGCACTCGTGGAGTTCCGTACATACGCGTGAACAGTTGCGATTATAGTTGGGAAGAAAATGACTGTAACTTAAAAGCCAGACCTATGTTTTTCTTCACTAACCGGCCTACATGAACAAAAACATCCCTGACCCTGATTTATTGGCTGGATGTTCCAGTTTTGACTCTTGTCAGAGGCCTTATTGATAAAAAATTGAGTGGAAGGAAACAAGTGATAAAAAAAAAAAAAAGTGTAAAAGTAGCAGCCTTAACAGCAATCCAAAAAGTCCAATTGAGTTTGGACTGGAGCTGGAGGCACCACACACAGATGCATCCAGAACGTGCGCCGTTACATTCCTGGATTTAAGCCATGCCTGAACTAAAGACAACATTAAAAGCCGCTTCCCTGGGCTAAAGAGAAGGAATGGACTGTTGCTCAGTGGCTCAAAAATCCTCTTTTCACATGGAAGCAAATTTTGCATTACGTTTGGAAAAGCCCCACATTTCGGAGGACGAGTGAAGACAGACAGACTCCAAGTTTCTTTCGGTCCAGTGGAAAATTTCCACAGCCAGTGATTTGTCATCTGCTGGTGTTGCTCCACTGTGTTTCATCAAGGTCTAACGTCAACGCAACCTTCTACCAGAGCACTTCCTGCTTCCTTCTGCTGACAAGCTTCATGGAGATCCGGACTTAACCGGACCAAACTTCCAAAGGTACCAAAAGCTGCTTGAGAGACCCTGGTGGTAATGTCCTCGATTGACCTGAACCCCGAAGAAAAATCTAGGGGGTATTGTCAACCTATCGGCTGTAAGCTATAATTATAAAAACATCTGAATCAGTTCACCGAGTCACTGAATCTGCATCTGTAAAGTTTCACTTTTTGAACCGTGTTTCTTGAATAAATCAGCTTCTACATAATATTTGGTTAGACCTTACTTATGGGTACAATTTTGGCGACGTGCGTAAACTGCATCATTTTTCCATATTACTGTCTAAGAGACAGTAATATGTCTGAGCGAAAGGCTAGTTTTATGTTCTGTAACAAGTTGAAAGAGGCAGTATTATGAAAAATCTTTTTTTTTTTTTTTTTTGCTTTTCACCATGTTATGTTATTCCCTCAATAAAAACACAACTGGAGTGTTGCACTGATTCTTTCATTCATGTATGAAAAAAAATCCTTTTATCTCCCATGGCAACCATTCAGCGGGACAAAACGCCGGGGTAGACCTAGCTCCGCCTTTGAGACGCGCTTCCGCCTCACAGAGCAACCCTCCCCCGCCTTTCCTCCCACTCAGCTCCTTCAGACTAGCCAGCAGCAATTAGCAAACACCTGGGTATGACTTCACAACGGAAAGAGCAGAATACTTTAAAGTGACAGAAGCCCTATTTCAAGACATCAAATTGCAAAGTTAAATTTCACTCAAGTCATATTTGATATGTGTGTATACATACATATCTACACATATACTTGTATATATATATGGCATTTCAACTGTGGTTAGCATAATTACTTGATTGTGCTATAAAATGGCATTGTATGCCTGGAAAGCACATAATACCGCCCCTTTTATGACCTTTCCCTTAAATTATCTGACATTGTTAGACCACGATGCGTCTCCGTTGATGTTTTGTTTTTGTCCTCTAACCCGTCTGCAGTACGGCAGGAGACTTGTTTGGCGTAAATCAGAAGGAGCTTCCGCAGAACCGTAAACACGAGGGTTCTGTTTAATAATGAGGTGAGAGAGCACCGAAATAAAAAACAAAAGCAAACATTTCAGTGCGTTTCAAAGCAAACTTTGAAAGACGTCCAGGTGGTCTCAGACTTTTGCGTCCACCAGACTGGAGCTGGTTTTTCCCGGTGTTACGTTAATAACTCATATTTTCAACACGTTCCCAATTGGCTCCTGTTTCATAAATGGACCTGACCACTTCTATATCAGGTGTCGTGTTGATGTCTGGTTTTAATATTTCTGCAGACCTCACCGCTCAGACCTCTCGCACAATTCCCTCACAGCCCTCCAGTCTACCTGCATTGCGGAAAGTATTCCTCTGGTGGTCTGGAAAAGGGATTTCGCTTAATATTTAAAATAATCCAAAGAGGATTTGAGCCAACGTGTCAAGAGACGGATCTAAAATATCTTCTAATGAGCACGAGGTGACGGGCCCTGATGGATTTACGAGGTGCGGAAATGTGTCGGCACAAGGAATAAAAAATTTCGAGGGGGCTAATTTTCGCGCAGTGGTAACACAAGTAGAGGGACTTGGTGTGTTTGAGGAATAACAGCAGAAACAGAGATTCAGACGTTTTAAGTAATGTCTCGATGACGCCTGTTTTTGGAGAGAAAGCTGATCTTCTCATCGTAATGGTTTGGACAGAAACTGGAATAAAGAAGGGCAGGTGAGAGATCCTCCAGAATGCAGCGTGGTGGACACGTCAGTCCATCACAGGGAAACACTGAGACACGCCGGTCAGACAACGATGTACGCATACACTCAACGGTGTTTTCACACCTTATGATCCAGTGCGCTCAGTTTGATTTATTGCATTTTCAGCCGGTGTGGTTCGCCTTCACACTGTACTCTGGGTCAAATGATCTGGACCGTTTGAAAAAGTGGTTTGCGCCCTCGCCTCTGGAGGCGCTGCATCAAAAAGTTCAGTTGCACATTCACAAACGGACTTTCTAGACAAATGAACTGGAGTTGAACTAAAGCAGGCTAAATGGGGCTGGTGAGAACGCACCCAAAACGGGACCAGTAAACCTAACTGTGGGAGAACGCCCGAGTATCCACACATACACCGGGAGGACATGCCCACTGCCTGCAGTAAGACCACCAGCTGAGATTTGAACCCTGGACTCACCACTCACTGCTCCAAATATGCCCAAGCATGAGCTTATTAACTCTACTAAGGAGCTAATAAGCAACCGAAGCCCAAAAAATTCATTGTTTCAGTTAATCTAAAACAGGTTTACATCTGCTTCATCTGAAACCGTTAAGACCTTTTTAATCGCCTGCCTTCGGGTCACAGCGTGAACCCGGAACTTTTAGTCCAGAGGACATGATCCCATAATTATGTCCTATAAAGAATAGTACTTCAAACCGTGCTTAAGGGTAACATTTTAAGATGAACCTAGGGCAGAGAGTAATTGCTAACGAACCAGCCGTCATCCTCTGTCCTCGTGGCAAGAAGCCAAATGCGAAGATTTAAACAGTCTATATCTATTGAGGCTCTGCCTGGTTTCATTGGCGGAGCACTGTCTCAAGTGGGTCAGTGTGATCAAGTTGGTTTTGATTGTTTCCAGATACAACCTTTATCTGGGTGTGAATAGAAACAACTTCCAAACAGAGCAAAGACTCGTAGTGGCTTTCAACACGCTGCAAGGAAGCGAGGGTTTCTTGGGATTTGGGTTTTGACATTGCAACACAAAGAGATCATAATCCTGACCTGAGCGGTTTGAAGCCAACAGCACCGGACAACGGGCTGGTTTTTAACCGGCCTCCTTTTGATCAGGCTAAAAAATGAGCAACACGAGCTAATGTCAATGTATTTCTTTACACTGCTTTCAAACACAGGTTGGAGCTACACTTTTACTCACGGAGTTTGTGAAGTGACGTGTTTATCGGCAAATAAATGACGGCAAGAGCAAATGAACCGTTTGTGATGGCTATAGCTTGAGCTGCAAAGCAGCCATGTTGGATTTGAACTTGGGATCTGGGGAGAATCCTCCAGATTTCCCAATCAGTCGAAACGCTGACTTTTCAAGACCTGAGTAAATTTAATGTATATGTATTTCACGATATTACACAAACAACGAATCTGCTGCTGTTTTTAAATCTTTGTCAAGAAGTCTCATTGGGAGGAGAGACTTCTCTGTTTCTCTTCCCACTGTAGGTGGAAATCTTGGTACTTTCTGCGTTGGTATTTGTTAGTGAAACCTCCACCACAGAAAAAGTCTAAATAATTTATTCCAAGAGAGACGCAGCAGGAGCTTTAAATTATTTATGCGGTCTTGTTTTGACATTTAATTGCACGGCGTCCTGTCCGGTCAAAGAAACATATCCTGGTGGATTAGCTGAAACTGCTGCCCCTGCAAATCGCTATTTTTGTACCATTTGTCACGGAAATAATACGCTTGACTCGTTCAGAAGTTCAGTGTTTTATTGATCTCAGGCCTCTGCGAGCCAACATATGTTTTTAATGAATAGATTTTTCAACAACACCGTTGCTCTCTGAAGCCGGGGTTTCAGCTTTGCCATGTGGAGCAAGCTGCAGTTCGAATTAATTGTGAACCGTAAATGACATGAGCACAAACTAACGGTCGCTCAAGAGAAAACGAGGCAAACTTTAACAGCTGCCCTCCGACGACTTGGCAAATAGGCTGTCGCAAATAATAACGTGCAGTCATTTGCAGCAAAGTCCTTTCCTTTCTCTGTAACCGCAGGTCAGCTTGCTTCAAAAGTCGAAGCAAAAACTCTGAGAACATTGGCACGTCTGCGTGACTCCAGCCGCTCAGTATGAATCTCACAGGCCCCACTCTGACAGCGGTGACACTGTTTACATAGAGGCTCCTTAGCCGAGGCTGTAAATCTCATCTGCGGTTATTAGTCCCAAGTTTCCCTCATTCACAATGTGCAAGACCTCATCCAGTTTATAACAAAGCAGACTGCATATAATGACTTACTGAACGGTTAATTTCCTGTGTTTTTCTTTCTCTGTTCTGAGAGTTGGACATCACCAGCGGTCACACAGGAGTCAACGTGTCAGGACTTGTACTAAAGTATTCACAGAAATTTTTTTTTTTTGCCGCTTTACAGCCACAGGCTTGAACCAGTCTTATCGGGATGAACCACGTGATGAAGATGGTGATGCTAGGTTTTACCAGTAAAAGTGTGTCATTCATCTGTGTGGCGTCCCATAATGAAATCTGGAACAACCAACTGTCTTCAGTACCTAAGGAGTATATAAAAGCCACCTGTATCAGCAGTGGTGGGCTAACTAAAAAGTACCAATCATAAACTCTAGCCCCGCTAATGCTAAAGCAGTAAACCAACATGATATTTAGCTTTGCTAAGCTAATGCTAAATGAGTACACTACAGGGTGTTTAGCAGAAGCTGATGCGAACGCACTATATCAACTTGGCATTTAGTAGATGTTAATGCTAAAGCAGTAAACCAGCAAGCTATTTAGCTGAAGCTAATACTAAAGCAGTACACCAACCTACTGTTTAGCAAAAGCTGAGGCTAACGTTCTACTTCAACACAGTATTGTCAGACCGCTAATACTGAAGCACTACACGAGCAAGAAAATTTGGCAGAAGCTAATGCTATAGCGCTACACCAACATATTTAGCAGAAGTTAATGCTATAGTGCTACACCAACATATTTAGCGGAAGCTAATGCTATAGTGCCAAACAGCCAAACGAATGAGCACTTTAAAATTCATCCAGGCAAAATATTTTAAGGGAAGCTAAAGTGCGCGAAAGGTTTTCAAAGTTAGCAAAAACCTATAACCAAAAAAATTGCTCCACTATTAGCGAATGGCAAATTAGCAGAAGCGTGCCCAACATCGTGTAGGTATGATAGCATAGTATTAGTGTGATGTTGTTATTGTTATGTGAAGACCTCAGAGGTTCGTTAGAGAACAGAGTGAAAACCAAGGAACACAGCAGATAAATTAGGCAGGAAGTTGTGGAGAAGTTTAAAGCAGGTTTGGGCACTGAAACAATATCCCCAACTTTGAAAATCTCACAGAGCTCTAAACAGAGTTGGCAGCAGGTGACAGGGAAGCTAGTCAGAATTAGCTGGAAGACGCGTGGAGCTCGTGCTGGGCGATGTCGAACAAAAACCATTCCGCAGGAAAGCAACCAACATACAGCCACCATGGAATCATTTAAAACAAGCCACATCCATGTGTAAGAATGGCCTAATCAAAGTCCAGACTAAAGTACAATCAATAATTATTTTTTGCAAAAGAAGAATTCAGGAAAGAATTGTCTACAAGTTTACAAAGATGATCGAGACATTCCATAAATGATTTTTACAGAGACATGCGCTTTACAAAATCCTGACTTGGAGAATCTGCATACAAAAGCAAGCCACACTTTTCAGATTTGTGTTTGTGAAAAAAAATATTCCAAGCATCATTTTCTTCACAACTGTGTGCCACTTTTTTGTCTGTGTATCCCATTAAAATCACCCTCCCGAAAAAAATATGCACTGAGGTTTGTGGTTGTGATATGACGCCGTCTGAAAAAGATTCTAGGAGAAAAGAAACTTTTTTCCAGGCACTTCACAGGGAACCATCAGTCCTGCTTTGTTGTGACCAGTTTTCGAAGATTTGGGTTGATAAATAGCCACACAGTGCGAAGACGAAACCACCTTCTGCTGAAAAACAAGCATAACTCAAACATAATGTTAATTAAAATAAAAAAAAAAAGAAAAGAAAAAGCTGCATTTTTTCCAGTCAAGCTGTGTTGTGGCTTTTGCTAAGGACTTGTGAATTTCAGAGCGCTGTGCCAGTCTGCCCTCAAGCGCTGGTGCCACCAATTAGGCCGGTCTGCTGAGGAGGCAACATGATACACAGACTGTCTACGTGCTGAATATGATGAAGGGCTTTATGTAAGACCTACAATGGTAATAAAAAAAACTCATCCACGGATCCTAAAAGTCACCAAATGTCCACAGTGTGACGCTTCCTTGAAAACGTCTGACTAACATGCCACAAAACTGATAGGAAAAAGAATAAAAATCACAAAAGTGTCATCGCAACACTCACATAAAACAACTGATATGACATTATAAAAGTAAAAATGACAAACTGGGGATCAGAAGTGGTTTTAAATGCTGAAAGAAAAAAAAAAACCCATTTCCATTAGTTTTTAATTGATTTAATTTCCAAGACTTTGCTCTATTGTTGACTGAGGCAAAGCTGAAGTAGCCCGTCATAAGTTGAATAGTGTGTAAGAAATGTCAAACGTCTTCAAGCTGAATAAACACAGCTAATTGTAGCTGCTGTGTTATAAACTGCAGCTGAAATGACCCTTTAAGTCTCTTTCTTATTATTTCTTCAGACTAACAAGAAAGGGTCCCCCCTCCTCCCCCCACCAGTCAGAATGATCTGATCGAGAACAACTCATACAATATACCTGAGTTGGAAAGAAGAAGCAAATAGAAAAAAAAGAAAAGAAAAAAGAAAGACAATTTTAGAAATAACCAGAAGCAACAACTTCCCACCTGTGTCAGTGAAGTTCAGTCAGCGGTGTCTCAGTAGTGCACCTCCACCAGGTTCATTCTGCGCCTCCTCGCCCCTCGCTGCTCCCTTTGCCTGCAGCTCCCGCAGAGACTGAGGGCCCGCGCTGACTGACGACACCGGCAGCCGCAGCCCACTGGTACGGAGCGGCGGAGGGTGGTCCATGTACAGAAAAGAAGGGAGGCTGATGGAGAGGTTTTCCTTGCAGCCGTCTCAGCCCTCCTCCCCCTCCTCCTCCTCTGATGTCATGTGAGGTTTAGGAGGGGATGATGGATGTTTTCACAGCAAATGAAAGAGGGGCGAATCCAACTTGGGGAAGTGAGCAGCAAAGACACACACACACACACACACTTTACATTAGTTTCGGTTCCTTTTAGTCATCGGATTATGGTTGTTTACAGTGTTTCCACTCACATGATGCTCCTTTTGTCAAATTCCATCCAGTAAACGTGGACATATCGATCTAAAATATCAACGATATCGACACCAAGTCGATGTCAGTATTGTCACTGTAGTTTCAGATACACTCTTGAAATTTTATTTCATTTTGCGTTGGAGTTGCTCACAACTACCTGAAAACAGATTCTGTTTTCGATTAGCGGTCCAAAGACACTTGTTTGTGCTTTGTTTGTCTGGAAAAAATGCACGCAAATCACATTAATATCTTAATGAATTGTTTTGTGGACGCCTGTAAACTTTGTCCAAATCATGCTTGAACAAAAGAACTCAAAAGATTAGGGGTAAAATGACAAAAACACCTAAAAGTCAGAAATTTGACTATACATCAGGCTTATACCAAAGTTATCGATATCGGTTTCAATATTAGTATTGATATCAGCGATTCTGGCCACGTGTTTACTTCTGGTTAAAATAAAGTATCACACACCTCTGCCATCCACTTATTTTCATGTGAAAAGCCATGAGAATGTAGGGCCTCATTAGCTCTGAAACAAAACAAGAGCCACTGCTGCATTCGTGAAGCTGACTAAAACACAATGACATCATTTCAACTTCTGCACCTAGAAATGAACCAAAGCACGAAAACACAAAAACCACTAATATACGTAATAAAAACTAAACTAAAACCAAACAAAATTTAACTAATAATAACTCATAAAAAGCAGCAAATAACTATTAAGAAGCAGCAAACACTCTTTAAAAGGGAACTGAATTAGACGAACAAAAATTCACTACACAATAAAACCAAAACTACAATGAAAAAAAAACCCAAACTATTCTGATTTTGGTGCTGGAGTGTTTTCACTGTAACATCTCTCTCTGACCTGCGGAGGCTAATGCGCCGTTTCCGTCTTTCACACACATACACACACTCACCTGTCAGCTACATTCATGTGACTCTCTCTCTCTCTCTCTCTCTCCCTAAGGCGTCTTTCTCACTCCTCCCTTACAAATCTGTTTCCTATCACCTCTAATCTAATTCCAGCTTCATTCCGGGGATCCAGTAGCTCCGGCATACTGTTGGGAGGGATTGCGGGGGTGTGTGTGTGTGTGTGTGTGTGCGTGCGCGTGCGTGTGTGTGTGTGTGTGTGTGTATTTTGGACAGTGGGACGTTTCTCTTGCGTTTACAGATTATGAAGGACGTCTGTGTCTCTCGCAGTAGTCCAAGAACTGCTGGCAGCTGTATTTGTTTGGTTTTGGAGACAATATGCATGCTGGAGGAAAAAAAAAAAAAAAAAAAGCCAAACAAACAAACAAAAAAACCCCAGAACAACCACTCAGCTAAATGCTGCGGATGGAGGAGGAAGGCTCAGGCTTTGAGGATGCGGGGGGATTCTCTGTGTGGGGGACATTTTCCAGTCCAGCATGTGGGAGAACGGTGGTTCTGATCAGCAGCGCATGCATAATTCAGAGAGAGGGAGAGGAGTGCATTCATTTGAAGCACTAATGAAAGAAATTATTCTGGCTTTTCTGTTCTATCTACATTTATTATCATTCCTAAGCAGTGACTTGTCCTTTTTTTGGAAATCGTGAACCATTTATTAATCGTCTCAAGAAAAAAAAAAAGAAAAATAAATTTAAAAAAAAATCCTTTTCACAATAAGAACTCAAGTGTCGGACTGATAAAGAAAGAAATCTTTTTCAATGAGCTCCTCCTTGTGGTTAAAGTGCTTTACTACCTAAATGTTGACGACAGACATTAAAGGGGCAGTATTATGTATTTCCCAAGTATATGATACTATACAGTGCAATTATATAACATAGTCAAGCAACTACGTCACCTCGGTTATTATACGAATGTTTCTTATATCAAATATGGCCTAAAATAAATTTTACTCCCTGAGCTTTGAAATTGGGCCTCTGTCTTTCTCCTGCTCTTTTTGAAACTCCGCCTTCAGGACTTTGTCACAACATGGCTCCATTAGCTGTTTGTCAACGTTTTTACCAGTGTTGCACCGAGCGGTATAGCTCCCCTAATGAGCTCAGAAGACATGCACTTCCACAAGGTGTTTGCTAATTACGGGTGGCTAGTCTGAAGGAGCCGAGTGGGGGACTTAGCGGGGTGGGATGTGTTCTGTGAAGCAGAAGCTCGTGAGCTTGGAACTGCAACTCAGAGAAAGAATGCGGTGCCAGGCTCACCCAGACGTTCTCCACGGCTGAATCGTTGCCACGTGAGATTGAAGGATTTCTCAAACATGTACGAAAGTACGTAAAGCTCTAAAAAGTTGATTGTACATAATAATTCCCCCCTAAAAAGACTGAACTTATATTATAAACTCAACTTTTTAAGCTGATAAAACTGTAGTTCCCAAATACGTAACTATTAGTCATCTTTTTTTTTTTTTTTTTAAAGAATTGGTCAAATGTATAAACTGGTCCAACCTGAAAATGATCTGCATAGTACAAATGTTACTTTAAATGCAGTTTTGGTGTTTCTCAAACTTCTATGCATACATGCCTTTTACTCACTCATATTCGTTGTACTCCTTTGGCATCAAGAAAGAATAAATAAGAGTCTGTAAATCACTCTACATGAACAAGCTAATGCAGAGTAGACAAATTACGTGAAAAGTAGTGTCTAAACTCAATCTTCAAGTTCTGGTATGTTTTAGTGCTTTTAACACACGGTTCGTTGAGCACACACCTGCAGACATGATGCATCCATCATGTCTGGATGATGGATGCAGAACTTTGACATGCTGAATGGATAGTTGGACCAGTTGAATCAGCAAGGCAGTGACATTTAAAACCTGTGCTCGTGCTTTGTTCAGCCTTTGTGGAAAATTAACAGGAAAATAAAGTTTTAACTTCTAAAAATAAGCAAACAAACAAAACACGTAACTACGGACAGATATTGATAAAGAACATTGGCTATTATTGTTTTACAGGAAGTGACGTTGCAGTTGTCGCTCCCGTTTTTCCTTTTTTTTTTTTCATTTTATTTTTTAGCTGTCTGTATTGTCAAGCAAAAATAATGCCTGTGTCTTTAAATGAAGACGGACCAGACTGGCTCGTGCTGCCGTGTCGTCATGAAGCGGCGTCTTCAAACGGGCAGCTGGTGACGTTTTTCAGGCTGGCCAATCGGACGCAGCTAAAGTGACAGCGGACACTCCGTCAACAGCGGTGACTTGAATCAAAACGGAGGGAGGATTTCTATCACTTTTATGTTCATTTTTTACTTTTCTCGTCAGCAAGTTGCGGCGTACTCTTAACAATAATTGTTTCGAAAACCCTTCTGTTGTTTGTGAGTTGTTCGCATTCTTCTGACGACTTTACTTTTTCTTTCTTTCTTTTTTTTTTTTTTTTGACTATCCGAGAATGGTGAGTTTGACAGCCAGAGTTACGAGAAATGCCACCGACCGTTTAATGTGTGTGTGTGTGTGCGCTCGTTGTCAAGGTAACAAGCGCCTAGTCGTCGCGTCGCGTGCAGCGGGAGGACCGCTTTGCCGGAGATTAGGTGGTTCAGACGGGCTTTGCTTGTTTCTGCCGCGGATAAAATTAGCCTCCCGCGGCGTCACAGATCCTCTGTCACTGAGCCCTGAGCGGGAGACCCGGGGGGCGGGGGGGAGACTGTCACGGCTGATTTATACGTGATTCATATATAATAAAACCCTGTCCACCTGCAGACAGCTCAAATGAGGTCAGTTTGTAGCCTCAAATTGCAGCAGATATAGCCTCAATGCACTTTATAGGCAAAGAAGGACTTGTATAGAAGTCAATTGAAATGATGGATGGATGGATGGATAGATGGATAGATAGATAGATAGATAGATAGCTAGATAGATAGATAGATAGATAGAAACTTCGACAATTTGTCTCAAATTCAGAGGCAGATTGTGGACGGTGTCCACAGGTTCGCTCAGTGAAGTCGAGAAGTTTAAGAAGAATGTCGACGTCTGATCAATATAATAACCACTGAGGTTTTTTTGACTGGTGATTAGGGTTAAGTTTAGGAACGGAAGTGTCGAGAGCATATCGGCCAGGATAGGGATGCACCGACATGAACATTTGAGATGATATTGACATCTAATATCTACCAGTATTATATGTATCAGAGATATTTCTCTTTCGACACCTCGAAAAGAAAATAACAATCCTACCCCTCTTTAAATCAAGAGGGGTAGGATTTAAAGAGGGGTAGGATTGAATTGATTCAATTTAACTGAATCAATTCAGTTAAATTGATTACTGAATCAATTTAACTTTGATTCAGTTAAATTCGAAGTCTGGACTAAAAGCCATTCATGCTGGTGTGGTATAACCTTTCACAGCCACTCTACCATTCACAGAGATGACAACAAACTATTGCTTTTGTATTTTTTTTCTGGCCCCTCTTGGACTATTTGTTCACTCTAGAACCAATCTCAGTGATGGTATGACAACCTCTATGTATTAAACTGTAATTTTAAAAAAGCGAAGCACTTATTCAACATCTTGCAGATCTGACTGATTTTCCTAACTTTGAGTAAATGCTGTGAATTTTCATCCTGTTATACACATACTGTGGAAGACAGGAGGTTCGCTAAACACGTCTCACACACCATCGACGTACATAACAAGACGGTGTTGACAGCAGAATCTACTTTACTTCTTGGACTTTTCACATAATTCCGTTGTTTATCCAGCAGGATGCGTCATCTGATTACTTTTCGATGTGTGCTGCAGGATGGCGAGGGCCCCCAGACACTGTGTGAGCTCTGCTTGGCTCAGGTGTGCAGCAGATTAGATGCTTTGTGCAGGAAGGGAGCAGACGGTTCAATGAGCCTCATCTGGGCCCCACTGCTCCCACAGGAACTGTCTGACCAACTGCTGCAAAAGATGGCGACCAGAGGTATGAAGGGGAGCTTTAAAAACTAACTAACCCCATCAAGTCCAGGAAACGAGGGAAGCAGCTGCCAAGGCAGAGCGGTTTCTTTGTAAATTTAGGAAAGGCAATCATTAGTTCAGGAATTGACCTGAGGTTGAATCTTCCTCCTTTGCGGAAGAATTAGCCTTGTTAAAAAAAAAAAAAAAAGAGAGACAGAAAAGCTAATCAGATGATTCCTGTGGTTTTTCGCCCACCAGCAGGTCGAGGAATTCCAGACTGAAATTGTTGGAAACGTTCGCTGCACAAACATTATGGAAGACTAAACTGAGGCTTCTTTTTCCTACAATGTCTGCCTTTCTGCTCCTCTCTCCTCCAGGAATGCTGAATGACACAACTGTTGGGATTTTCCGAAACAGCGAGAAGCTCCGCCTGCGCAGCGCCTCCATCCGCTACTGCAAGGTGTCCGCCAAGGCTTTCCGCCTGGCCCTCTGTCCTCACCGGCTCCTGGAGCTAGACGCCTCCTGGGTGCCCGGGGGTCTAACGGGGGCTGATGTCATCTCGGGCCTGGCCTCCAACCCAGACTGCAGCGCTAGTCTGCAGGTGTTGGCCCTCAATGGTTTGAGGCTGAACTTGGGGTCTCCAGAAGAGGACGGCGGGGTGTGCGTTGGCTTTAGCTTCCTGCAGGGCCTCAAGACGATCCACCTCGTCAATACAGATCTAACGGATGACATCCTTGAGGATATTTGTACTCTCCCCCGGCTGGAGACTTTGGATATTTCCTGTAGCTCCGTGTCTGATTTGAACGCGCTCCTTAAATGTAAAAACACACTGAGATCCCTCATTGCCCACCGGCTGAGCCGATTTCACATGTCTCCTGTCAGGCTGCTCTTTATCTTCGCCCAGCTTCACGCTCTGAGGCAACTGGACTTCTCGATCAACCACTTTACCAATGACGAGAGCGAAAGTAGGGTCGATGGGGACGAGACAATGAGGCAGCTTCTGGAAGCGGGTCCTCAGATTCTCCCGTCGCTCGTCTCTTTAGATATTTCAGGAAGGAAAACGATCAATGAGTCGGCGCTCAGAGGCTTCGTGGAGTCCAGGAGCGGCCTCGTCTTTCTCGGTCTGCTTGCCACTGGACTCAGTTCCTCTCCTGTTCTATCTTCACACGAAAACCTAAAAGTGAGCAGCTGTTTCTGGTATCAAGCAATCGGTTTTAGAGCAGGGCTTTTCAAAGTGTGGGGCGTACGTTCCACCATGACATGGGGGACAGAAATACACGGGGATAAAGTAATTGGAAACATTTAGCCAACTTCAATAAGCCTATGCCAGAGACATAATGGATAGCTTTTTAGTACCTAAAGCTA
This sequence comes from Poeciliopsis turrubarensis, assembly GCA_010277015.1. Lineage (NCBI taxonomy): Eukaryota > Metazoa > Chordata > Actinopteri > Cyprinodontiformes > Poeciliidae > Poeciliopsis > Poeciliopsis turrubarensis. Next base: position 880,810 of record VMRN01000048.1, read on the forward strand.
AGCACTGTAGGTATAAAAGACCACAGACTAAAGTAAAGCTAGGTTTATTACTGATGCATTGAACTGGGCACGACCTTTCACTCAAGCTGGATGATTTGGAAGGTGCATCATGGTCTGTAATAAGTTCAAAGGGGCAGTATTGTGTAAAATTATGTTTTTTGAGCTTTAAATCATGTAATAATGTTATTCCCTAGTCAAAATCATAATTAACTTGATTCTTTCATGAATGCTTGAGAAATCTTTTAATCTCCCATGGCAACCATTCAGCTGTGCAAAACGCCTGGGTGGCTCTAGCTCCGCCTTCGAGGCTCAGCTTCTCCTCAGGCAGGCGCAGATGTATTTTTCATTTCTGATTTCTTCTCAGACACACTTTGAAAAACCCCGGTTTTAGAGCAATCCGAAAAATCCAAAGGTTCCGTTTGGAGAAGATTGATTCATGCATGAGCCTCTGGTTTGCTTTGGACCCGAGGCTCTGTGTACTCTCTGAATATGACCATTGTGTTTGCGGACTCTCTGCCGATCTGCTGTGTGTGCTCAGGTAACTGGAGAGGCTAATGAGAAGCAGCTCTGGGAGGCACTCCGAAGGTACAGAGAGAGGGAGTGTTTCGTAAAAGAGGCCCTCATCCATCTCTACCGTCTGACTACCGACACTGACAACCCGCAACCAGACATGCTGAAGGTTCGGCGGCCTTGTTACTTCACTCACTGTTTCATTCTTAACTTCAGCAGTGTTTCATTACATTTTATTCAATATGAGATGGTTATCTACAAAAGTCATCTACGGGCATTTTTCAGGGAAAATTCAAAGCTAAGGGGATAGCTCGAACATTTTTAAAAGAAGGATCCGATCAAAGGCTATGACCAGGTGTTATCCTACTCTTTAATCGTTTCCAGGTAGTATAAATCTAGATTATTTGGTTCTGAAGGCCGCAGCTAATTGTCTGAGAGGTGTTAGGTGTCCAACTTTACTTTGTTGGACGTCGTTTGACAACAGTTTGGTTGGTTTCGGGGAGGTTGTGAATGCTCAATCAAACTCTGATGCGGACCAAAAAAAAGCGAAGTCTGGTCTAGGTAAAACCCCAGACCTCGGTTTTTAGGAGCTCTAAAGCTCTGGTGCGGCTCAAATGCATATGTGAAAGCCAAGCAGACCGGAGGCCACTCCAAAGGCGGGAACTGAAGTCCAAGGCATTCTGGATAAAAACAACAAATACAAACGTGCAAATCTCGCGTTCGTGGGAGAAATGGCTCTTGGTCTTTTACCGAAGACGAAAGCAAAATCCTACAACCGCTAAAATCTGACGCCACGCCATTTTTGTCTCCATTTTGTCAAGAAGGAAGTAGCGCTCAGTGTCTTTTTCACAGGTTTTGGTGTCGTTTCCTTCAGTGATTCTTGTTGCAGCGCCACCACAGGCGAGGAGGGGAAGCTGGTTTTTCAAAGTGTTTGATTCGTTTGACAGAGTGCAGTATGAAAGTGAATTGCAGCAGCTGAGATTGGAGACAAATGTTGTAACTTTTGTCTCCAGTCCAATCTGCAGATGATGAATATTTACATAGAAAACAGCAATTATTCCCATAGTTGTGGTGATGAGGCCAGCTAATTATCTGCATGTATTAAAAATCCTTATCAGTTTAATTTATAACATTGATCACGTACATTATTTTTGTTGATCTTAAATTATATTATTTCACATTGGTATGTAACAGGAGATGCATTTCTGATTACATAAGAATAAAGGTATATCGATTCTACTAAGTGGTTATAGCTTTTTGAAAGAACCTCAAAATTCTGAACTATCCCTTAATTACTATTAACATTTAATAAGTTCAGATTTAAAAAAAAAAATTATTTATTTATTTTATTTTTATTTATTTTTTTGTGCTGCCCAAAGGACTAGCAACCTTCCAAGATCTTCAAACGGTTCACAGACCACATTTTCATGTTTGGCAGGCCAAAAATTGAGAATTGAGAAATGAATATCTAATGAAGAAATGAGGCGGTTCTTGACATTCTATGAATTCTGTGTGGAACAGGTGAAGCTTTAGAAATATGCAACCGAACAGCTACAATGCATTTACATATGAAGTGTCGAAACTACAACGAGAGAGCTTCAGACGAGCAGGATGAACAAAATGTCTTAATAAAGCCGAGTTCATCTGGAGGCATGACTTTCAAATTTTCTCTGTACCTGCCACAGATATAAAATATGATAAAATGTTTCGGTTGTTTTCGTGGTGGTTCGTATCTGATTAAGTGAGTCGTGATTCGCAGTACTTGGCCAATTCTGCTGGTGTTTGAATTCGTAATAATAGACACAGTCAGCACCGTCGAGCACAACAGTTGTGCGTCTTTGGTTAGACTTGGATTCCCAAATTCAGCTTTACAAAAGCACCAGGCCAAAAGTCAAACGTATCTGTCAGTGTGCAGTTCGTTTTTATTCACGTGCAGTCGATGTGGAGTTAGCACCCCCTGCTTGTTGTCGAGAATAGAGAGACGAGGTCGTGTGCTTTGTGTTGGCCTTTGGAATCTCAGAAGATTTCTTTTTGTTTTTGTTGTGCAGAAGAAGCAGCTTCTAACACGTGGCATTACAGCTGAAATGTGGAAAAACACGACACTCCGCAGCTGAAAGTTGAGTCAGTTTTTTGGTGGAAAAGCACCCAAATTACACTTTTTTCTTTCTTTTTTTTTTTTTTTGGTTTTTTTTTTTTCCAACACTTCTGGAAGCCATCTCGGTCTGAATATTTGCTCAGCGCCGAGGGACCCTGATGTTCTAATTACTGAGCGTAGCAGTGATTCCAGAGAGGAGGTGCTGGGATAAGTGGTACAGTCCAGCTGCTACAGCTGGCCCGGTGAGCGGCTCTTTGCTTCTGGAAGGTTACACGCTAATTCCTGGCCTCCGGTTGCTCCAGACAGTTTCCCAGCAATAACAGCTGCAGAGATGGATGCCTTCTTATTTATTTATTTATTTATTTATTTATTTATTTATTTATTTATTTATTCATTTCCCTTCAGTTGGTGGTGGAGGCCATGCAGAGCCACCCAGAGTCGCCGCATGTCCACCTGTTGGCCACGGCGTGTCTGTTCAACCTGACCACCCGGGACCTGGCAGAGGTTATGCCTGTCAGGCTGATGAGCGCCATGGTAACCCAGCTGCTGCACGCCATGGCGACCTTCCCGGACATCCAGCAGGTGGAGTCAAACACTAAGATCTAACCGACGTAAATGTCTAGCGCCGTGGTTTACTTTACGCAGAGTAAACACAATTTTCTTTTTTTTTTTTTACCAAACTCTTGTGTGAGTGGAAATATGTGGAAGTGGTGCTGCTTTACTGTTTTGTGGTTGTTGTAACTTTAGGCCGCTCTGTTTTGGACTGGATTTTCACACTTTATGTTTCATCTTTCCATTCTTCCAGGTGCAGAGCAACTGTCTGATGACTCTCTGCAATGATTACCTGCTGCAGAATGTTCCTTTTGACAGGTTAGGGTTATTTACCAATCCTTCCTTTGGGGGGGGGGTCTGCTACACTGTTCTCTTCCAGAAGATTATACAAAAAAAACACAAAAAAAACTCATCAGTTTATAATCTTAAGTTCAAATGCACTGAGAAAAAAACTGAGAAAAAAAGTGCAGCTGTATTCCAACTTGCATAGTGGTCTAGTCAAAGACTTGACATAAATCTGACTGTGATGTATGCCATAGCATGACTTGATGTATGGATTTTATTCTCTAACGTTGTTTAAGAGTGGGCTGGTGGCTGCAAACATTTGGGCGGGACAATAACTTATTCAATTCAGTTGGTTTTTGTTTTTCAGATGAGGCCAAGTTGGTTCAGGTACATTTTTACCCTTCATAAATTAAATCATAGTTTAAAAACACGTATTGCATCCAATCGTGTTATCTTGATCTGAAAAAAAAAATTTGTTTGATCTAATATGTGTAAAAAAAAAAAAAAAAAAAAATGAATGAGGAGATTAAATACCTTTCCACTGTGCTGTGATGTGTTTTCCTGAAGTTGACTTTCCGTGGAGCTGCTTTGCACTTTGGTCGTAACGAGTCCCTCATCCATGCTGTGTTCACAACTCAGGTATTCGGCGGCCGTGTTGGTGATCAAGTGGCTGAGCAACCACGAGGAGCCGACCCTGGAGCGGGTGGCGGTGGCCGTCTTCTCCATCCTGGTGGCGAAGGTCGTTCACTCTCTTGAGCTTTTCCACGGGCCGCTTTAGAGCCCCAGTTAAATCCATGGCTGATTGACGGAGCTTTATTTTTTTTTTTTAAATGGTCAAGTTTGACATTTAGTAGAACTTTTAAAACACAAGAAAATCCAACCACTCTTTTTTTTTTTTTTTTTTTTTTTTTTTTTTTTTTTTGCTTTCATGTGCAGATTTCCATAGAGGAGACAGCGCTGCTCAGCAACGACGTCTCATTTATGAAGGTTTGTTATAAATGCTGCAGCCTTACAACAAAAGGAGAATATTTTCTTTGTTGATTGTTTCAATTTGTTATGTTCGATTTTTTTTTTTTTTCTTTTTTTTTTTAATGGGACATTACATTCTAATTAACATTTACATTTAAATTCAAGCGAATGCCAGCAAACTGGCTAATTCTCATCTCCAGACCACCATGATGTTTCATAATAATAAGACAAAGCAGCCGACATGTAGCACGTACACGTCGGCGCGTTTGTTTCGTCCTCTCCCGTGAAGCCTCGCTCCGATTCATCGTCTCTCCTCGCTGTCTGTCTGAACAGCAGCTGCTGACTGTCGTGCAGCAGAAAGCCATGCTGGGAGTGGTGGACCCCACTCTGAAGTTTGCCCTGAGCGCTCTGTGGAACCTGACCGACGAGACGCCCGCAGCCGCCCGCAACTTCATCGAGTGTCAGGGCTTGGAGCTCTACAAGGAGGTCCTGGAGGTGAACGAGCGCAAAGTAACTTTAGAACTGGAAACGCAGTTCTAAAAGCGCCGACTTTAACCTTTCTCCTGTGTGTTTTTTTTTCTCGTTTGTTTGTTCTGCGTTGCAGTCCTACTACAGCGAAACGACCATTCAACAGAAGGTTCTCGGCCTTTTGGTGGGTATGGAGAGTGTGAATGACAGAAACCACGATTAAAATGTAAGCACACTGTTGGGACGCTGAAGAAGACCGTCGTTATCTTCAAGATGTGCTTGAACAACTTGAACATAACGAGCCTAAAGTATCGTCTCAGTGCTAAACATGTAGCCGAAGCACAGACGTCTGCATTGCTGATACTAGCATCCACATTTCTAAAAATTAATTATTGTCTGCATCTACCACCTAGGAAGAAAGATTTTCCATCGTTCTTAAAGTGTAGTCGTGGGATGCCCACAGTCATTTCAAGGGCCACAAGTGGCCCCTGGGCCTCGCTGTGAGCAACCCAGTATTGCATCATTTGAAACGAACAAACGCTCTGTTGCAGTTCTTGTAGCGACATCTTCGGCGCAGTTCGGTTTCATAAACCGAGAGCATGCATTCCTTTTGTTTTGCTAAGAACAACGTAGCGGAGGTGGAGGAGCTCCAGTCTGACCTGATGGATGAAGAACTGCTGGAGCACATCCTCAGCCTCCTGCAGGGGCCCCAGATGGTGGTGGGGGTGCGCTACTTCGCAGGAGGGATTCTGGCGCAGCTGGCCTCCAGAGCAGGGGCCTGGACCCTGGACCATGAGCTGCGGAGCACCGTCCTGGAGCAGCTGGTGTGTGTCCCGGTCGCAGAAGACGGGTCTGTTCGCCAAGACGGTTTCTTTCAGCGTCTCCTTTCGTTTCCCCGCAGCATGAGTCAATACTGACGTGGCCTCATCTGGAGCAGGAGATGGTGTCTTACAGGTGAGGCTGGCGGTCGGAGCCGAAAGGAGGTGGCCAATGGTGGCCAGGCCATCTGGAGTGATCATTGACATGACATGACATGATATGATTTGCTAGCTGCAGTGTAGCAGAGCAAGAGAGGGCCGATGAGCAGCGCCACATGAGATTGTGATTGACAGCGCTGGTTGGTTAGAATTGGGAGAAGGCAGAGAAGCTCAACTGCCTCATACCACACTGTCCCGACAGCAACGGTTTCAACAGCTATGAAAACAGATATATTTTTAGCAAAGTTACAAACTGCATCTTTATGTCCTTCGGTTCATTTCTTCTTGAGGTTCAGAAACCTGGAGACAAATTTTCAACCATTTCTCTTTGCAAAATTATCTACACTTAGCCAAATTGGGTGGAAAACGTCATTCAGCTTTAATTTTCAAGTTTTGCCCAGGATTTAGGACTGGACTTCAACTAGGCCGTTGAAACGCATTGAGGGCTGCATGTTTGCTTTTCGTGGAGTTTTCGATGTAAAGCCTGCGAAACCCATGGATCGTTTTCATTTCAGTTCAGATTTACACACTACTACTCTTCCGTCTGTTGCATGAAATCCCATTAAAACACTTTGAAGGTTGTGGGTGTAATATGACAAAGCAAAACGGTCAAAGGTCATGAATCCTTTTGCAGAGCACTTTTCATGTTGCATAGGCCTTTATGAGATGCCCTTAGCTGGTGTTTTTCATCCACTGCTCTTATGAAACGCTTCGCACTTCATGCTGCGCGTCAAAAAAATACATCTCTTGAAGCACAAATGTACGTTTATTGTCACAGAGTTCCTACGGGTGAGTAGCAGCCAGAGTGTTACCACCAGCACCTGCCGCTGAAAACCTTTTAGAGTTCAATTCCTGAACAACTGAATGTTAGAAACACAGAAAGTGAACATCTGGTGCAAATGAAGAAGCCTGAGTCTAACGCGTTGAATCAAATCACAGTGATTGTCTTCCCGGTTCCAGGTCCTTCCGTCCATTTTGCCCTCTGCTCCAGACTTGCCAGCCCCCGGGGGTCCAGCTGTGGGCGGTGTGGGCGATTCATCTCGTCTGCAGACAAAACGGTAAGAAAAACGACGCCTAAAGATGAGGCCAGTGAACGTTTTTTTAAATCTCGAGTATTTTCAGGCGCTCGTCTCTGAAAATTCTTTGTCTGTTTTCAAACGATGCAGCTTCGTATTACATCCATATGCTAACTAAGGAGGGCCTGATGGAGCTTCTGAGAGCGTTGGACGCGCATCCCGACACGCACAGCGACGTCAAAAGGGTTTCCCAACGCGTCATGCTGATGGTACAGGAACAGCAGACTCCCTGTGAGGCGACGGACAGCCAGACGGAGCCTGGGAAGTCCTGACGCTTCAGAAAGCTTTTTTTTTTTTAATTGGACCTGAGCGGTCGCCATGACGACACAAAATGAATAAATACAGTTGTTCAGAACGGCGTGTGGATACCTCGTGACTACTTGTGAAACACTGCGTCTTGTATGTAGTTGGGATTCGGTGTGATAGAGCTGTGTGCATCGGGACGCAGGTGTGGAAAACCAGACTTGTTTTTCAAAGATTGTTCTAAATAAAAATCTCAAAGTGGTGGTGTCTGCGTGTTTTACGCCAGCCTTTATGAGAAGGAGGCAACAAGAACCTCAGGGTCCACAGTCAACTGTGAGACATAGTGGTGGTAGCATCATGCAGCGGGGGTTATTTTCCTGGATGTCCAGAGCTGATGGAAAGCAGCTTTCAGACACTCAAAGTTGTGTATCTGAAAATTAAGACCTTAAAATGTCTTAAATTCAGTTTGTTTTATTTTTGAAATGCCTTACATCCTAAACCACTTTAATGTAGGTTTTTTTTTTTTGTCTTGCAGGAGATTTTCTGTCAGGCAAAGGTTTGAGTCAAACACAAACATCTTCGCAGCGTCTGTCTGTGACTCGAGGCGACGGAGGTCGACTAGTTGCTCATGTTCCCTTTCTTACTGGTGGGATTTTTGCTTCTACAACAGGCACAAAGTGTTGCTTGATTGTAATGCAGCAGGTCTCCCCAACCAGACCCTACATTTGTAGTACTTTCCATCTTAAATTGAATTTATGGCGCCATTAAAAAAGGTCTTCAGCAAGTTTTAAATGTGACTTGCTGAAACCTGCGGATACCCTGGAGAGACGGATGCAGCTAAATAAACCCTGATGCAGAATGAAAACCTGCGTTAGGCTGTAAAAGACAGGAAAACGGTGCAAAAGGTTCACCTCCCTGCTGGATTTCAGCCAGAAATTGGAGCATGTTACTTCTGTTGGAATGGCCCAGTCAAAGTCCAAGCCTGAAAGCAAAACTGATCAGCTACAGATGGACCTCAGAAAATAAGCACGGCGAAAGGTGGTTGCAAGCAGCGTCGACTCTGCAGCTGACAAACTCAAGTTTGTGAATTGTCTGTTGAGAAATGAGCAGCTTCAACGCCTACCGCTAGATGGCGCTTTCGTCCTTCACCTCAAAAAACAGTTTATGCCTTAAAATCGTGCTTATTTAAATAAATCCATTGGTTAAATGTCTCCAGTCAAGTCATGTGTGTTTATTGATACGTTACTAAACCCATATGAAGCTGTTGGTTTTTGTATCTGAGCCCAGAGTAACAACAGCCTCTCCTCACATGCTCTCACTCTCTGCTAGATGCTGAATTCATTATGTTTTATGTAACACGGCTCGAAGAAGGAGCCGCTCCACACGGCGTCTGCTATAAGTTTGGTCTATTTATAATTCCTTTTGAAATAGAAGATTAGCAGAGCCTCACCGCTGACTTTAAATCTCAAATTAAAAGGAGCCTGACAAGAAAGATTAAAGCTTCGCGCGGAAATAGGTGTTTCATGCAGGATGTCTTACATGTGACGGTTGACCTAAAAAGGTCAAGATTTCCAAAGAGGACTTGGATTAAGGTTCCAACGAGATTATTTATTTACCGTCTTTTCGACGTAAACGAGCTGAAATACCAAACGGGACACGTGGATCTGAAATTTCTTTTTTATTATCATCATTTTTGCTCCGTTGGAGGGTGAAGTGAGGACTCTTAAAAACTATCGGCCCATGTGAAAAAGTATTTCCAGCCGCTGGTTACGTCGCACATTCGCTGCACAAGGAGCCGCTTACTGCTTGGCCTTTAGAAAGGCTTAAATAAAACATGTCTGACAGCAGGAAGTGGGCTAAAAGATCTCAAAGTGCAAAATCTCTCGCCTCGAGTCTGTGTTTGTGTAATGTGTTTTTCAGGCACATAGTGCTGTTATATAGCATTACTGATGCTAACCTCAGTTGTTTAAACAAAATTCAATACATGTCAAATATCACTTAAAAGAAATTGGGCTTTGTAATTTAAGGCCTTGAAATTGGGCCTCTGTCTCTTTAAAACCGCCTTCTCTTTCTGAAGCCCCGCCTTCAGGAAGTCGTCGCAGCATCACTGAGAAGTAGCAAAAATGACGGAAATGAAAGTTTTTGGTTTGTACACATTTATTTTTGTAGCAAAATGTCAAATATTAAAACCAAACCGTTGCCTTTATGTCCTGGCGCTGGAGTTCTAATGTCCCTTCACGCCAGTCCAGTGTGAATTGTTTAGTCTGGTCTAATCTCCAGCTCGTTTGTCCAGAAAGTCTGGTTCGCTCGGGGACGTGTGAATTGTACTCTGATGTGAGCCGGCCTGCCACACATGAACCAACTACATGATCACGTTTCCCAAAATGGCCACGAAACAATGGAACAGCTGAAGCCTAGAGGAATACAGCAGATGCAAAAATAGGACTTGTGGCCAGAAATAGAGAACAAGGAGATAAAAACAGAAGCAGGAAGCAGACATGAGCCAAGAGAGTCAAGGAACATGAAAGTCTCCCGTCATGCTTCACGACTGGAGCAAAAACACTCCAGTCACATCTTTCAGACTCGCTCTCAGGTGCTTAAATGTCACCGCGCTACTTTAGCTCAGCGTGAGTTAGCATCTCGTTATCTCGCATGCGCGGCCGTCTTTATTGGACGCGCACTGCCGGGCCCGCGCGCGCCGCGCGGCTCAGCGAGTTGATGTCGGGTTTTTTTCTTCTTCGTCGTCGTCTTCTGTGTTTGTTTGTTGTTGTTGTTGTTGTTGTTGTTGTTTTTTTTCAGCTGGAGGCCCGTTAGACACCAGCTAACCTTCGGAGCAGTAAAGAGAAAGAGCGGAGCACGAGGAGACACTGAGCAAAACGAAGAAGAAGGAGCAGAAGAAAGAAGAAGAAGAAGAAAGAGGAACGCGCGCGCGCTTCTCCAGGCGCTGTGATGAAAGGACGGAGCATCTCCTCTGAAATGACCTTTTTATTTCCGGGGAAGGATACAGAGATGGCAGGCCTGAGCCTGTCAGCACTGAAAGCGATCAGTCAGAACTCATTTTATCTGTTTGCCTCATTTTATCTGTTTCAAAGACATATGGCGTTTAATTGAGTAATTTATGATGAATCACTGCTTCTGATTTTAGAACAATCAGAGCAGAGACCAACAAATTACCAGCCCCTCCCCACAAAAAGCAAAAACTAATTACTTTTTGTTTTCAGCAGACTCAGAGCGAAATTACAAAATAAATATATATTTCTATATTCATCTACTAAACTAACTCAAAGCTTAATCGTTCACAAGAGACAAAGTATGATGTGCATTTGTCTTCAGGTCCCCTTTTACTTCGATACCACTAAGGAAATGCAGTGCAACTTTTCAGCTGGAGGCTCATTCAGTCTAAACCCACAGGGACCAGAAATAACAAACATGCGTCGCCATGGGAACCGCTTCGAACAAGCCATTTTCCCCGTCTTGTGTGTGAAATAATTGCCTATGGAGCAACTTTTTCAACCATATTACTAAGTAATTGACATGAAACAAACATATTTCTTGCTGGGAAGTTACTTTCACGTTGGTTTTGCCTTGGCTCAAGTCTACTGAGAGTTTTGCACCAGAAACCAGACCAAAATTACTCAAGATTCGGGGTTTTTGCAGTGTAAGACCCTAATACACTACATGGAAGTCTGTGATTTCCACGTACTATTGCAAATTTCAGCCATAAAAGATACATCAAACTCAGCTGCTGCAGCTTGTCCTGCGTTAGGCAGGACAAGCTGCCTAACGCAGGACTCTTTTATGACTCTCAGCGTCATAAAATGACGCTGAGAGTCATTTTATCATTTATGAGTGACACAGATCAATGATGAAATCTCTCTCAAATGACTGAAACAGATGGATCCGGGTTCTATGACTTCAGTGTATAATTCCTCAACACGCTGTCCTACAGTGTGTGTGTGAAGCACGTTCTAACCACGACCCCGGCCGAAAACACAAACACCGTTTTTCACACCCTGCTTGACGCCAACGGCCTGCAGGCTCCCATGTCTCGGTTTCTGGACGGCATCCTTTTTGCGTTTGCAGCTGTCTTAGGTCAGAAATGAACATGTTGGTTTGATCTCTGCAGATGACAATGTATTCACTGGACTTTAAAAAAAGAAAGCTAACAAAGAACGGTCAGATACTCGTATGACGGCGTATTAAGAGCCAATGTAGATAGAAAAAAAAGGAGGAAGAAAGAAATTTCTTTCCAAAACCTGAGAAATTTTGAGAGTGATCTCAGAAATTTTCTGGGGGAAAAAAAAAGGAAATTTCAGAGTTTTTTTCTAGTAAACTAAAATTGTGGAGCTCAGAAATGTTCTTGTTTTTTTTCTAGAAAGTTTTCATGTGGAAATTGCAACATTTCTGCTGCAAATGTACTTTCTTCACCTGAGACTGACCGTTGTGTTGCTCACGTCACCGTCGGCTACACTCAGTTCACTTATTCACTATTATTCACATGTTTGGGGAAGAGGGGAAAAAAAAACAAAAAACGGTGACCTCTGACCTTCTCGCCTCAATCTTTCTGGTTTGGAACGAGGGCTGGCTTTTATTGCTCGCGCTCTCCGCCGTGAAAAGTAGAAGGTTAAAGTTGCAAAGTGAAGCTTTACAACTCCCGCTAGTTGTTTCATTTGTTTACCTGTTCATCTCTCTTCCTGCTCTCTCGCCTTGCTGCTTGCTGCCGGCTTTAGCGTTAGCAGGGCAACATGGACGTCGCTCTTTCCAAGTTCAGAGAGGCAACAGATGATCGCGGTTAAACTTCACAGCGAGATGTTTACAGCGTGGGCGTTCTGGCCAGCGATAGTCCTTTTACACAATGTTCCATCCAGAGGTGATTCACGCTGGAGGCAGGACTGACGCTTTCAGGTCTGTGTGTTAAAGCACATTCAGACATGTGCCTAAATATGGGAAGGACTGAGGGGGAGTTAAAAGTGCATAATGCTGAAATTTAGTTGAGCCACTTAATATAACTGTTGCTAGCAGAAAGTGCTGCAGTCCTGACTGAAATAAATCCCAGAGTGCAGTGGTGCAGCACGTTTTCAAAGGCCACAACGGCCATGATGGTGTGCAACATGGGGGCTTGTACTCCATACTGTATAGTCTAGAAATCCTTATTACATTTTTTTTTTTCATGCGGGGTAGATTTGGGCATTCCCTGTCCATCCATATATCTCTATGCTCAGACAAATTAGGTCACCTGCCAGTTCTGGTTCCGGCCCGCGGTCTCACCCTTGCCTCTGGCGCCACATTTTCAGATCGAGACAATAATGCGCCCTCGCTTATTTGTATGTCTGACGATTATACATTTATGCTGATATGCATGGGAGTTCAGCGCAGACTTATTGCATTTTGTCAAATGAAAACGTCCATGTCAGCGTGCGATATTCATGGCCGTGACTCAGAGTGCAAGTGACTGACCCCGAGGAAAGTCCAACTCTGTTTTTTGTCACGACAGAAAGTTTGTAGAGCATCAGAGGAACGCCGCTGTCAGAAGGTTCCTGTTTATAGAGGGATGTAAAAAAATGTGATATTATGTGGGACACGGTCATCATCTGTCAGAAAACCACAGTAACAAGACTAAGAACTGAAGAACTGAGGACATTCTCATGCAGTTTACTCTGAATGTTGTATATTCAAAGTAAACAGATACAAAATATTTTATCATCCCGTAAGTCTGTTTCTGGGTATAATTACCGTAAATGTATTTGTACGGATTTTGAGAGGATGTCTTGAAAGATGTTCAGCCTTTGTTTATTAGTTTGTTCACCATGTCCCACAATGCTGAGCTTTCAGCTCAACCTTTCAGTGGACACCGAGGTGTCGGATTGAGGTCGTTCGGGACCTTACCGAGTTCAGAGGTAAGAGGTCAGTTTGGAGGAGGTATCTTTGGTGCGGTTCCAAATGAACTCTCGAGTTGTTTATATTGTATTCTCAAAATCCGACAGTGCCTTTCCGACAGTTTTGGGTTGGTCTGTTCCCTGGTGCGATTGCTGCGTTCTCATCAACACAAACCGCTGACTGAACACTTCAGGTGTGAAAACATTCTTGACCCTCCAGTGGTATTAAAAGGCCACGGAGGGTCATTTCGACCCCACAAGTTTTTTACTTGTTCCGCGGCCTGGTGGGGTCACGCACTGACCCTGCGTGCGCTTTTGAAGTTTTGTGTGTGCATGTGTGTGTGGTTTGACGGGACAACCTTGTCCCCAAAACTGAACGTAAAAAGTACAATCATAGTAATCACCTGCTGTAGTTACTTTCTTGTAACTACAGCTGCATAGATTGTAAGACTGCTAGTAAAGGAAGTTCTGCATTAATATATTTTGGTCTCTCTCTTTTTTGTTTGGTAACACAATGACCTAACATTTTGACAATGGTGCGCGCATTATTTATATCCGCCGTAGATGAGAGTTTAGTACAGACATGCATGTTACGCAACACTTAAAAAAAAAGAAAAAGAAAGGGAAAAAAAAAAGGACAAAGCGGGTTGTATAAACACCCGAAGCGTTAACGCCAATCAGCGAGTCAGTGACTGCGTTTTTCACAGGCGTTCCTAATCACCAGTCATGTCGGCAACATACAGACCTCTGCTTGACGTTTTGACATCCTGCTACGCACGCCACCCCATTATGCCTAAATTGGTACATGCATAGTTACACAAACTATGATGAGTCAGGATCACCGCTTTATATAAGGAGGAAGAAACACCAAAAAAACCCAATAAAAAACAGATTTTCAGACAGATTCAGACTGTTTTTAGCAGAGCTTGGAATGAAATATGTGTACTTCCACCTTTCCTTTTTCCTGCTTGAGTCAATATCATCGTTTTGTGTCTGTAATACTAGAGAGTCCATCGTGGCTCTCAACAATATCTGCCTCTGGAATTGCGCTTGCTTTTCAAGCGAGAAAACGGCGTCTGAATCATCCATCATCAGCGCCCACATTCATTTGATAGCCCCCCCGACCCCCCCCCTCCCCTCTCCCCTCCTCCACCCGTTACTGTTTGGCTACAGCTGAAAGGAAAATGTCTGTTTATGCATAAGTATTTGCTGCTTAACTCCACAGAGAAGAGTTCAACGAGAGTTTTGCTTTTTGCTGTCGCTTATGTCATTTACACAGTCAGAGTGTATTGGCTTTCTTAGGTTCAAATTCATCCATCCGTCCATCTTCCATTCATCTGAGATTACCGTCGGAACACACTGAGGCCGAGGCCCGACCCAATATCAATAAATCCACTAATGTGTGAGAAATTGAAACAAACCTCCACCTGCATGACTCGTTTTTCTCTTTCTATCAAAAGCTGGATGATGAAAGTCTTTGGTCTCAACTAGCCCCGTTTTTTTGAAGGGCAGTTTTGCTCACGGAGGCCTCATAGTTAAATCTGTTTATTTATTTCGGATATTGAAGAGGAGTTTGATTTTGTTGACCGTGACTCAGTCGCTCAGAAATCTTGTCGTCAGCTCAATGGAAGAACGACTTCTTGCATTTGCACTTAAATTCCAAATATGGCTGCGAAATTTTGACTTAGTTTGAAGATCAGCTCCATGTACATCTTTCCTTACAAATTATTTATTCCATTTGTTCCATGAATTTGACATTTTCGAGTTATAAATTTGGGGGGTGGGTGGGTTTACCAATCACAGTCTCAGATCCAATATGGCTGCCAAGCATCGTGACAGCAGCCACACCGAGTTGTTCAGTTGTACTTTTGATAGCACCTTGCTAAATCAATTTATCAAGAGTAACGTATTTGTTGAACGTGTTCCCTTTAATGTTTGAATGTAAAAAATGCTGAGGAACGCCATTTTTCTTGGATTGCTAATGCTAGCTAGCATCATCACTTTGTTTCCATTGTTTTGACCAATTGGAACAATGTTTAGGAGAGTGCGTTGTTCCGAGATTCGAGTTTTAGTCATTTACAGAGAACACTTCTGCTTACAACTAAAACCCAAATGAGTTGAATTGGCTTTAAACAAACAATTTCAAGTCATTCAGGTCCATCATTTGAACGGACAAATTCGTACGTGGCTGATTCGACTCAAAATCTGGTCTGCTTGAAATATCCTGCACAAATGACGATAGCAGGATAATCTTACTTGCTATATTTGCAAGAAATCCAGAGGCAGGAAACTTGGAAAAACGTGCAGCCACCTCATAACGTTCCTTTCTTATTGCTCACAGGACACGATGGTCGGCAAACAATGAATCATGAGCAAGGCAAACATTTCGGAGTATGTAAAAAAAAAGACCTTTACTTTTTATTCAAACTTTACAACTCGCGTTATGCTAATCAGAGTAAATTTCGTGGTATGTCTGCAGACACACCAAAACATATCGGGTTATTAGAGTGTGTGTGTGAACCTTTCAGCGCTTCCCATCACAGTTACTTGTATTGCTTTTAGACTCTGTGAAAAGTCACAACGTGCAGAGACTGAATATTGTAAAGTTCCTCATACGGGAGTCGGTATTCAAAGATTCCATTGGTCGTTTAGGTTTTTCTTCCTGTCTTTCATGCATCACCAACAACCTTCCAGGCTTTTACATCAAGTCAAATGAAAGTTCAGAACTTTTTGACGTGAGATAAAAAAAAAAAAAAAAAAAAAAACATTACCAGCAGCTAATGTCTTACCTGCAGGATAGACTCAGTACGTCTTCGACTGATTAAAATCCAGATTTGTTGGACTAAATTTGAGAGGCACCACAACCACATGATCCTAAACTCCAATCTCAAAATTGGAGATTGAAATTAATTTTATAACCTTTTACACCATTTTCAGGTTTGAATGGATGGATATTTACAGAAAAACCTACGGATGTTTCAGCAGATATGGAGGCTGGAGGCGGTGCGTCTCTAATAATCTTCCTTCTCAAATGGCAATATCTACATAAAAGTAATTATGTAAATGTCTATTAATTAAAAATGACTTAAACCACAATGTTTGTTTTTTTATACACACAGTCTCAATAATAAGTTACAGAATAAGACAATGGGACTTGGTAGCACCACGGTTTAGAACAGTTACAAATCATAACTGTGATTCAACACTTGAAGGTAAAGCTATGAAAATGGCAGACAGTAGCTCTATATTATGTAGCATAAAAAAGAAGCTTGACTAAATGCTACTTTATGATTTTTACACTGCATTTCTTTCCTTTCTGACTGTTAATCTGACCTCGAACACTTTGTTGATCTTTTCTCATCGCGTTTCACGCAGGAAGATAATCAGGGACGCGCTGCCTCTACTCAACATTTCCTGTGTTTCTTCTAAAGCAGAAATTTGTTCATAAACTGATGTGACGTTTTGAAATCGGGACTTGTTTTCGGTCTGTAAGAGTCTGTTTGAGCCTTTTCTGGATCGTTGGTAGCATCGGGTAGCTAACGACAAAACCAGCTAATCTGGACTAATGTGAAATGAAGACGCAGAGATATTAACTGCTGATAATGTTTCAGCCTGAACTCATTCCAAACGTCCTGGACTATCCCGTCATACAGTCAGACTGGGCCTTTTGGAGACAGAAGTTTCCTCAAAGATGCAGGAGATCACTGAAGTGCTTTACATTGAAGATGCAAAAACCCTCAGCATCATAAAAAAATATTAATGTAAAACTAGTTCAGAAGACTTTCGAGGCCAAAAGTCTGAAATATAAAATAAGCTGAGTGTGGAAACACCAAACTGGTCTATTGATACCAGTTTTACCTACTCACACTTCCTTTCTGCTCAACAAATCCAAATCCCACTCAAACACAACACAGAATTATACAACATACAGATTCATACATTTGCATATATGGTTTATGTATCATCCAGCTGTGGGAACCTCCAGCATGGAGACTAAAAAAACCCCCCCAAAAAAACAAGTTTCATCTCCGGAAAGCGCCCTACAAATGATCAGAAAGACATTCCTCATCCGTTTTCTGTTTGGAAGCCAAGACTCAGTGTTGATTTAATGTCAGACTTCACAGACGGCTGTAGAGGTGTGTGACAGGAGGCACTGCGGGGATCCACGGTGAGCGGATTCTTTCAAACAGTATGTGACGTTTTTAGGCTCCTGTTGCTTCGCTCTGTTCTGCCTCTGGACGCACCAACCGTCTCGATTCCTTCCTCCTCGTTCTCCAGGTCCAGCTGATCGTCCTTCTTCTTGATGTAGCGCTCGTACAGCACCATGACGACGCCCATCAGCCACGCCGACACCGTCCCGGCGGCGAAGATGACGAAGCCGATGACGACGAAGAAAAGGTAGTCCCAGGAGTCCAGTGTCTGGTGACATAACGTCCGCAGCTGGATGCCCACCTCGCTCAGACGGCGACCTTGCATGTCGGCCGGTGAACCGCACACTGTCTGGCCCTCATCTGTCACACACACACACACACACACACACACACACAGACAAGAAGTGATGAAGATTATTCATGTGACAATGTGGCCCAACAGCATCTTCAGCAGTGGATACTAAATAACTGCTCAGCTTTTCCTCAGTAACTTTAAAACCTGCCAAATCACACACTAGATGAACACCAGCTGTTCAGAAATGCTACATATTTATTTACAAAGTAAATTACCTGGCAAAGGTATTCAACTGTTACAATTTACACTTAAATCATCGTTTCTTTGCATTTTATGGGGGGAAAAAAAATAACTGTACGCATATTTGTTTAGTTTTTCTATTGTTTCCGTTTATATTGTTAAAATATTTCGCAGATATACATTTTGTCCAAATTCTGTTGCAGGTTGTCACAAAGATAACTCAGAGACAAAACAATAAAAAAAACACATAAAGGTCACAAATGTGAAGATTTGTCAACATTTAAAAATATCAAGTATAGGAATCGGGATCTGTATCGGCGATACTGGCCGTCTGATTACTTGTATCGGATCGATGCCAAAATACGGAGAGCCACACAGCTCTAAAACTTTGTTGTTTTAGTTATCTACAGGCACCAAGAGGAGCAAAAATTACAATTTTAATAAGGATCAGTCTCAGCCCACTAAAACCTCAGGACTTTTGTCAGATATTTCCCAATTTAATTTACTTGCACACATGCTGTGTTGTTGTTGCTTGAATCAGGTGCTGTGGGCCCAGGATAATTTACTGAGTCTCATATAATCCCTGGTCTGAAGACGGTCTGTCTGGTGCTGAGAGAGGAAAGCCGTCTGTTTTCCCGTACACACCAGTGGGAGTCACAACCAAATCACTGAATTCTTCCTCTCACTGTCTCAGAGTAAAACTGGCTGTTTGGCCACGTTTCCATTTGGACGTCGTGTAGTTGCTCGTGTTGCCAGTCATTTTATCAGCTCCACAGTCAAAACACGCTTTGCTTCTGACACACACAGAAATTTAAAAGAACCTTTGAGCAAGTTGATACTGGTAAACAGAGCTGAACAAACATGAAAGTGCTCAGGTATTAAAATTCTGCTGCCTTCTTTATCAAAACACTACGAGGCTTTGGGGGTTTTCTGTGTTCCACAGTTTTAAGTTAATGCAGCATTTAAAATCACACACACACACACACACGCACACACACGCACACGCACACACACGCACACACACACACAAAATGAATTATGCAAACTCCTTTTCCCCACACAGGATTAGAGAGGGAGCCGGGTCTTTGTGTCTGCCTGAGACCTCAGATAACAATGTTTCTCATCATCTGGCTTTAGGTGGGACTCCAACTAAGACCCTCTGAGATCCACAAATCCCAACAAAACGTTGACTTTCCTCTTTTCGAGTGAACTGGATGGAAGTACAGTCAAAATCCAACACGGAGCATGATGGATGCGACACTTCCTTTTGTTTTTTTTGAAGTTAATTTTCTGCTAAACCGAGACAGAACTGTAACGCTGCTACAGACACTGCTGGTAATTGGCATGTATTTTTTCAAAGGCTTTTGTGTTGTGAGGGATCAAAAGCTTTGAAATCCTCTGCAGTGGGAGCAGTGTTACTGTCACTCTGCACCAACACCCCATAATACACACCATCACTTAGCCAGAGAAGAAGAAGAAGTGGTTTTGGACTTCAGTGAAGATCTGCTGCGTCAACTCACTTAACGCGAAGGAATCTTTCAGCACAAAGTGAGACGGACGACAGTAACTACGTCTCGTTTGCACAGCCTCTCTTACGTGAATGTCTTATAAATATTGATGCTCTTGGTTAGAAATTGAAAACAAAAAAGATTTGGGGTGTTTGGAAAATTGGGACCAGAAGAAAGATGAACAACTGAAGACAAGATGAATGAAGAAACAGACTCATTTAAAACTCTGCCAACAATATGTGTGTATAATATTCAGAGAATAAACAACATGAAAACTGTACTTGTTCAATTAAATAGCTAGCACTAAAATACATGGACTAGACTATTCAGTTGAACGTCTTAGAAGCGTTAACTAGCTAGCTATAGCTAGAGCTAGCTAGCTCTTGAGATAAGTTAGCAAGCGCGCTCCCACCCACGGGTGTTAATTCAGGAGTAGAACTGGAAGGGATAATAAGCGAAAACAAGACTTGTTCAACCTAAGAAAGACGCTGGATCCATAGTTTAATACTGCGGCTCAATGTGATGAGATATGTTTGGTTTTTGATGAGGTCAAAGTGAACGTCATCACCCCCTGCTGGTGTGGCGTAGGTATAACAGCGTTTCAGGCTGAAATCCCACAGATGAGGCGGAATAAATGTATAAAAATGATCTGGATTCTTGCAGCTGGGAATTAAAACTTCTGCTCCAACTTCCTTGCCGCTTATAATAAATACAAACTAACTCAAGTTGGAAGGCAGTGTTTCTTACTGCTCTTTTTTTTTTTATGCTCAATGAAATTACTTGACAGCTCACCTCTAAAGGAAAAAGACAAATTGACGTTTCTGAACATTTTAAGAATGCATCTCCTCGGAGATGCACTTCCGTGACTCGAGCTCCTGGAAATTAGCTTATTGGGGTCAGATGTGCTGCAGAAGAAGATTCAAAGCGCGCTCTGATCCTGCTGCTGCTGCTGCTGCTCTCTCTCTTCATACGATATGCTGTTAGAATCTCCGGCTTCATAAGAGCCCACTCTCCTTCCATGCCCGTGCGCACGCATCCCGCCCTCCCTGCATCCCATCGTCTCTGTACGTGTCAGCAGGCCGAGAGCCGAGCTTCCTCCTTCCATCCTCACGCAGTCGGCTCATGTTTGCACATCTGCTCGCCACGTGTCTCACCGGCAGGAAGGAAAACCCTCACCCACCTAAACCCTCCTCATCCTCCCGGGCCCCCCCGATGGGGACTGCCATCAAAGACGAGGGCTTTTCCCTCTCTTCTTCCCTATTCGCACTCTGCTCCATTTCGAGACGCTTCCCTTATATAACAACTGACAGAGCGCTAACGCAGCCAGGAAGGCGAGACAGACGAGAATCTGTTGGTTCCTTTCCCGAGGCTTTTGTTCTCTCGTTCTCTCTCTGTTTTGCGTTTGCTGATTCTCCAAACTGAAGGAGACAAGCACGCTCTCCTGCTAAAGCAGGTGAGATCCTGACAACCAGGGGCGTCTCGAGGTTTTTGTTTGTTTTTTTTTTTCTTAAAGGGGGGCCCCGGGGAGGAGCACTAAATAATGTGCCTCAAAGTGTGAGATATCATCTCTTTCCCCCTTCATCGAGCCTAACGTTATTTTCCTCAGGCACCCGTCTACCACCGTCCTATGTTGTTTTTGTTTTTTATTCCTTTTTTATAAAATAATATATTAGTACATATTGTCATCACAGACAGCAGAACCAATTTTCATGTCAATGCATCCCTAACTAAAACTTTGCTGGATCTCTCACTTTTTAGACAATGCTGACAAAAAAATTACCCAAAAATCTGAAATTGCATTCAGTGTAACATTAGAAATAAAAAGCATCATTTTAAAGACCCCATTTTAAAAAGAATGTGTAAACTCCGGGGCTTTGTTTGGCGTTAGACAGTCAAACATCATTTAACGAAGACGTTAATAAAAAAGAATGATCAACAAAGCTATTTATTTTCCCACACAAAACATGGATCTGTTTAGCATGTGGAAGCTATACTGTGGATTTCTTTGTTATGGTGGCTTAGAGGACAGGCTAATTTTGCCAGTCACACAAATAGGCTACGCTAAGCTAATCAGGCTATCAGTATCAAACCCTGTTTTATGCTAACTCTATTCAACTTAAATTAAAATGATTGAAACTCTATAACCTAAAACTAGCGCACTGCTTCAGAAAACCATTTTTCTACGTTAAGAAGAGGTTTTTATTTTTTTTAGTGCAGTATTATTTTTGCCACTCTTTTTTCTTATTAAAAATCATAAATCAATCTCTCAATGAGACAAGGGATTCACTTTAGCCACTTGGCTATAGTCTCATGTAAGTATTAATTAATTTGTGATGTCCGTCCTATTTTAATTTTTTTTTCTCAATAACTTCAATCAGCAACAAAAAAAAAAATATTTTGGCATTGTTAACCAACAAATAGAGCATTTCTGTCATCTACTGACATGCAGTGTGGAGAAAAGGCTAATTTATCTACAACATGAGATGGACCTTCCAGTTTAAAAAAAAAAAAAAAAGACGACAGACAGATTTCGCGCGCGGGACCGAAGGATGCGCGTGTCTAAGAGTTCGGCTTCTCCTTTCCTGGCAGCTGTCACCAGAAGAGGCCGCAATCCAAATTATTCGAGACAAATGGCGACGAGCGGCGGGAAAACTGGGACAGTGGTCCTGGGGACCGTGGCGAAGCGCACGGCGAGCAAGAAGCAGAGGCTGGAAGTGGTATTGGGTGGTTCAGAGAGCGTGGAAATTGCATTGCAGCCATGGTGCTAAAATCACGACTGGCTTCTTGCTCAGTAAGAGGCGCCATAAATAGCAGCTGGCCTTTTGCATAGCGACATGTCCGCACCGAACCAACGGCGTCGTAAATCAAAGTTCAGCATTTGCGCAGAGTATCGAAAGCGATTTTTCAAGTTGGCAGGGAAATAACAGCGGGGATCAATATTTGATGGGTTAGACCATGATTCGTTAATCACACCTGCAGCATCGCGTCCCGGCAGCCAAGTGGAAAAGGAATCGATTCGTCGTTCCTGGATAATAAGACTGTCGTGTTTCCAGTCAAAACTGCAGCTGGTCGAGCTGAAGTGGCTAAAAGAGAATCAGGAGACTCCAGTCTTTCTTCTTCATCTTTTAACCGTCCAACAGTCTGAGCCAGACTGTAGAAAATGCCCTCACCAAGTTTAGGGGGCACCCAAAAATTACTATTTACTATCTTTTTATATATATATATCTGTTGTATTTTACACAATGAAATTTTTTCTCATAAAAAAAGGGATAGTTTATTTTACTTGCATCTTTTCAAATATTTCTAGTATTGTATATAAAAGGCTTAAATGATCAAATAAAATAACCTGTTAAATGTGCCATTTTATTACACTCCATTAATTGTCGGTTCAGATTATTAAAGCAGTCGTTAGTCGCAGCCCCAGACCTCATATTAAAGTCATGGACTCGTTTCACATGTGGTGGGGTTTTTTTTTTTCCTAAATATTGTTGGACTTTTAATGAATTTAAGCTAAACTCAAATATTGGAAATTTACCACCTTTTTGGCCCCCCATGGAGAAATCACAGACATTTCAATCCGACCACACATCAAATTCTAATTCAGTTTGTATGCCTGCTTATTAATGTTCTGTAACTTGCATGAGTAGCTTTTTTGTTCTGTTCTCTGGGACAGGGCACCAAAACTCCCTCCAGCCCAGGGGCCCTTATTCTTCTAAAGCTGGCCCTGCTCACAGCGGTCAGACGTTGCTGCTGACATCTAAAAGTCATGGAACCGAAGGATGAGAGAGCAGATTATAAAACATAAAGAAAAGAAAAAAACAATACCTGGCTTATTTTAAATAAAAAAAAGAAATAAAAAAAAAAATTCAAAATATTTGGGGGTCAATTGCTTTCTATTTTGTTGGTCAAATTTCTTTTACCATTCCCAACCATCAAGTACAATTTTAATTATTTGAATTTAATAGCATGCACCAGAATCCTTCTGGTTTTAGGAGTTTGCTGTCTTCTCACTACCTGAACGTCATCGCTCCGCTGACAGAATTAAATGTTTTCTGTGATTTTTTTTTTTTAAATCTAATTATTTTTAATGTGCTCCTTTGCCTTGCAGTCTGTTGACACTTTTCCAGAAGTCTGAAAGGCTGCAACATGTCAACCCTAATCTGAGGTGAAATGTTGTCAAACTTTCGGCAGATAAATCATTTTTGGGACTTTTTTGTGTTGTTATTTTTTTTTTTTGCTATGTGTGTTTAACCCACAACTTTTCACTGTGATTTTAAAAAAAACCAAAAAAGAAAACAGCAGTCCTGCAGGCTATTTGCCATTTGCTTGTGTGAAATAATAAGAGATGCTACTGTTGCAGATGTTGCCTGAGTGATGTGAGGCGAAAGGAATTGTGCAGCGCGGCGTCTGCGTGTTCGTGACAGGAGTGGTTAGTTTTCCTCTGAGGCTCCAGGACAGTTTCTGTTAAAGAAGGAGAGAAAACTGTAAAACTCCCCGTGGGTAATTATAAAAATAAGATCTTAAGACGGAATCTAAAACTGACATATTGATTTTTACCACGCAAATATCGATTAGATACTGGCACCGAGTTGGTATCAATATTATTGATGCATTTCATTTCTGTTAATTTCAACAACAATGGCATACAGATAAAGAATTTTTTTTTAAAACTACATTTAAGCAAGAAATTTGTATATGACCAGTAAAAATATACAAATATGCTTGGTTGGAGCGTATTATTTCATGAATTACTGCATCAGTGCGGCGTGACACGGTTATGTTGACGTGTTCAGGAAGCTCCAGGCTGCTTTGCTACCAAAATCTTCAACTGGATTTGACTCACAATTCTTTAAAGGCTGCGGTTATTCCTGTTGCTTCCCTCGTTTATTTGTTCTTTTTAAATCACATTTTCCTTCCACTCAACTTTCCAATATGTTTGGACTAAAAATAAAAACATATGGTAATGTCATAACCTTTCTACATTAAATTCCTTTTTAATTAGACTTAATTTTTTCGATATGCTTTAAGACAAATCGATGTCAAAATTCACATAATGTTAATCTAATGATGACGTTTAAAAAAATATACAACATAGCTGACATTATACACTTATTTGTACTTGTGTTGGGTTTCATTTGTACTTCACTTTTCTGTGTTTTGTGATGCTACAGCCACAAAACTAAATGTGTTTTTGCACCTCATTATGCAACACATGAACTCAAAGTTGTGAAGTGGAGGGAAAGTGATCAAATCAAACTTTTTTCTTTCACAAAAAAACTTGAAAAGTGCGGTGTGCATTTTAGAGAACTCTGATTACGCTAAATGAAAGGCAGCTCAACAATTAACTAAAGAGTTTATGTACTAGTAAAAGAAGTTCATCTGCATATGATTTTCTCTGAGGACTTAGGGTTAAGGTTACGTTTTCATTCACATAAATCCACAAATACGCCCAGAGTGCTGCTCCGAACATGCCAAACCCATAGGGGGCAGTGTAGATGGGAAGTGTAGGATGTACGATTTTTTTCTGGAAAAGGAAATCAAATTTGGGAGCGATCTGGTGAAGCACAAAGTTAAAAAAGAAAAAAATTTGACGCTGGAAAATTTCTTTTGTTTGCTTGCATACATGCTATGTAAAACAAAACATGGGAAAAAGAAGATCATGAAGCCATAGAATTTGTTTTAGAAGCAACATAAGTACTGAACCTACCATGTATCAGTTCAGACCCACTGATGTATAGGACTAGCACTGACAAGCTAGTTTTGGACCAGGGCACCAAAACTGAGGCCCACGTCATTCTAAATCCGGCCCTGCTGCCGAGAGCCACAAATTAACTTCCATGTAAACATTACGCCAGATTAAAACACATTTGTTCATAGTTGACTTAGTTGGTTGCACAGGTTTTTGTTTTGTGGTATCAGTCTAAGAACAGATCTCAGTTTGTGTCACAAATTCAAACTTGAATACGTTGAAGCTTGTGGCTGTGATCTGACAAAACATGAACAATTCAAGGGGCTTTTTGCACCGAGGCAGGAGACGAGAGATTTTTATTTATTTATTCAATTTATTTTTGATGAAAGTGTGTTTTGAATACATTGTACTTAATATACGAATCACAGGCCAATCAGGTGAGTTGTACTTGTATTTTGGGCTTTTTATAAATGTAAACAATAAGTTCATATCTAATTATTAATCCACTGTGAATTGAATTAGCAAAATAACTTTTTTTAAATAGATGGGGCCCCAAAACGGTTTCCAACCCAACGGCCCCAAATCCTTGTACAAGCGGCCCTGATCATATATCGATCTAAAGACGTTTGGGGTCAAATTCAGATTTTATCCAGGGTGATGATTCAGTATTTTTTCTAATTCTTTTGTATTTTGACAGGAGTCGCTTCCTGCCAACAGCCTCCACTAAAAGGCCGGTCCGTTACGTAACCGGGCTTTTCTAATGAGCTCCAACTGGAGCGTGCGGCACGCGCTCCCTGGACCAACCGCTTCCTCACGTGACACCGGGGGTTGAACGTGACAGCGAGCCGACATGGACCTTGGAACTTGAAGGTCTCCAGGTGGACCCACAGGCAGAGGTCCTCGTTGTCGCACTGGCAGCTCCACGGGTTCCCGCCGAGCCCCACGGAGCGCAGCGCGGCCAGCGCGAGCAGCGACGTGATGTTGAGCGCCGTCAGGTTGTTCCGGCTCACGTCGAGCACCTGAAGCGCCTCGTTCTCCGAAAAGGCGTCCGGGTGGATGTCGGAGAGCCCCGGGTTGTCCGTCATCCGCAGCATCACCAGGCCGGCCAGGGGCCCGAACGTCCGGTCCTCGATCCGGCGCAAGGCGTTGAAGGAGAGGTCCAGGTAAGCCAGCTTGCGCAGGTTCCCGAAGGTGGACTCGGACACCTCGGTCAGCGAGTTGTTGCTGCAGTCCAGGTAGACCAGGTCGGACAGGTAGTTGAGCGCCAGCGGCGGCAGCTCCGCGATGCGGTTGTTGGAGATGATGAGCTGCCGCGTGGCCAGCGGCAGGTCGACCGGGAAGGCGGCCAGGTGCTGCCCGGCGCACTGGGCCACCAGCTGGTCGTCGCACACGCACCTGTCCGGGCAGCCGGCGGAGATCACCGGGGACGGCACGACCCCGGCGCCCAGGAGGAGCGCGAGGAAGACTACGAGCCGCAGGGGTTGCGCGCTTGTTGGCTGCGGGGCAAGACGCATGACACCGCCGAGGGCTTCATCCAGCCCGTCTGGACAGAGACAGACACAGTCACATTCCTCATTGATGTGCCGTGGGAGGGCGGGGGGAGGGGAGGAGAAGGTGGCCGAGTTGTTTGGTCCCCAGAAATGACTCCAGATCCCAAATGCGTGGCCGCCCGTGGCCCGCTGCTGCTGCCGCTGCGCGCCGAGTCTCACTTCATCCGGCCAGCTGCTCCTGGAGCCGGCGCGCATCCGCCGCCGCGTGAACTTGACCCCCGGATGCCTTCGCGTTGCCTCGCATCTTGATTTCCTTTCTTTTCTTTTTGTTTTTTTTTTTGTTTTGTTTTGTTTTTCCTGTCGAGGTTATTTCTATGGCTTGCTATTCGCACGTCGTAAAAACCTCACAGCGTTCTCCCGTCTCAGTTGTTCCATTAGATTTTTTTTATGTTGCCATCCTGGTGCTCACTGTAACTGAATCCAACTGCGCGATGGGGAGAGGAGGAGGAAGAGGAGGATGAAGGAAAGAGAGAGAGAGAGACAAGGGGGGGAGGAGGGGTAGAGTGAGCTCACGCTTTGGAGCGAGCTGGAGCACGAGCGCAGGGGTCTGGGTACCGGAGGGAATGCAGGGCCGCTCTCACACATGGAGGAAGCACAAGCCGTGCGCGTTTGGCATTTGGTGGTAAAGGTCACCTGGAATCCCTCCGCTGCGGGTCTGCGTGACTCAGGTGGGTTCCGGTAATTATAATCAGCTCGGTTAATATGGTGTCGGAGCGAAAAAGATGCCTGGAACGTCCCGCAAGCAGGGGCGGATCCTGCTGAAGGCCCCCGGCCCCCAACAAAAAGTGCAAAACTTTGTCCATGTTCCACTAATGTCCAATGTTTCAAATGGTTTGCATTAAATGAGAAACAACTACAATCACACGAATATATATGTTTGGTTACATGGTAAACCATTAAAAAATGCAGCTCTGTCCTCCACTATTGATGATAATGTGACATTGAAAGTGTTTCCATGACAGTTTTACAAATTTAAATATAATTTCACACGGCAAACATATAAAAAATAAAATAAAGCAAAAGTGATTCTAGTGTCGAAACTTTATGTTTTGTGTTTTTTTTTTAATTATTATTATTATTGGAGTGTTTCCATTAAGCTCATTTCTTTTCAAAATGCCAAATTGCGCCACAATTATATGGTTTGAATCTTAGAGCAAACATTAAAAACCAAAATCATTAGTCCACACCCTGTTTGGTCGACTTCATTGAACTCTGGTTGCTTCGTCTAGAAACTCTAGACGAGTTCGTTTGGGAACTTCAATGAAATCCGACATTTTCCCCCCAAAAAACAAAACTATGGTCCATCTACAAACCAACCTCTCATATGGATTAAAAGTGAACCCCGATGCAGTTCAAACGCTGATGTGAAAACAAAACGGATCAGGACATGAACTGTAGCACAAGGAATTCTGGGTAAACACAACCAAAACAAACGTGAGAGTCTATAGCCCCAGCGAGAGGGAAAAAAAAGCTTGTGGTCTTTTACCGTAACCAAAACAGAAATTCTAAAATCTGACGCTTCTCCATTTTTTTTCCCATTTCACCAAGAAGGAAGTTGCGCTCATCGTGTTCTTCAGAGGTTCTCGTGTCGTTTCTCTGGCTGGTGATTGGCACAGCGCCACCACAGGTCAGGGGTTTTCCAAAAGGTTTTGAAGCTCAGTGGGAAAGTGAACGGCAGCATCTGAAAATGTAACAAAATCAGGTGTGAAAACAACCTGAACGTTTTTACAATCTCAAACAGGGTTTGACGATCTCTGACGGTGGAAAACGGCGGTTTGGGCTACGTTCGTGTCTTTTAGACTTTTACCCTGGAGATGATCAAACTGAGGCTGAATTACATTAAACTGTCACCTAAAACTTCACATCAGCACCAAATTGGAGACGCGCTTAAAACTAAACAGCAAGTAAAGGGAGTGACTGAAGGATCTGCTTTGTTTCCGATTTCTCTGTAGCAGGTGACAGGACAGGATGCGATGGGTGGTCTCAGGCGCTGGCGGGGATTTTTTTTTTCTTTACTCTGTGTGGAGTCCTGAATCTATTCTTGGTTCTGTGTGTAGGTGTTGAAGTGCTGAATCAGACCCAGCAGGATGGAGGAGGAGCAGCAGCAGCAGGAGGAGGAAGACAGATGTTGCTGCTGACGAGTCGTATTGAACAAATTACCCCACAATGGGGTAATTTGTACACACACACACTGACCACACGCTCTCTCTCTCTCTCTCTCCATGTTTGTCTTCCACCCTCAGAGATCCACTAAAAGGAAATCTGTTGGGTTTTCTGTCAGGTTGCTCTCCATGTGGACTGAAGTCATCCTCACAGCTGGGGAAGCATTTATAAACTGGCTCTCTGGGAACATCTAGTGTCGGAAACCAGGAACTGCGCTTTAGGGTCAATACTTGATGGATGTTTTCACTCTCAGCTTTGCTACTGTTGTGAAATGGAAGTAAAAGCGGAACCAGCGGATGTTTCACATGCTCTTAAAAGTTTACCCATAAGTGAAAAAAAAAGAGACAACAAGAACAAAATCATCAAGAATAATCAAACTATCTGAAAAGAGGTTCAAAGTTAATTGTTCTTACTTCAAGTGGCACCGTTTGAGGTCAAATGTTGGTGGGTTTTCTTGAGGCCTCCACTAGAATCGATCATGCACCAACTGACGGCCAAGCAGTACGCAATGTCGGACTTTATGGAAAAGTGACAAAAATGCAGTTGTTGCTGAAATACAGACATAAAAAGTGTCATGTTTGAAGCTAATCATTTGACCCGCATGCAGAATGCTCTTCAGGATACAGAGAAAATCAGTTAAATAAAGTTTATTTGTAAAAAGAATTAGAACGCATCTTCTCTGCAAGGTACAGGACGGCTGGAGATCTGGAGCTCTGAGACGGAGTAGATGAGAGGTGAGCAAGTTGTACTGAAGGTGAAGGAGTAATTAATGAGAAGACCTTATTTGTTGTGAAATGGGGACTGATCCGCCGGGGTGGGCGTTATCCTGCTGGTGATGCAGCTTGGTTTCTCGGTGGAGTGTTGGATTGAGGTGGAGTTGGAACTGAAGCCAATTGCCCACCGACCTTCAGCTTGGTTGATCTCCAGTGGTCATATCTCCAACATCAGTAAGTATTGATGGGCAAATGAAGCTTCATGAAGCTATGAAGCTTTCCAATCCTTTGCTTTGCTAAAAAGGTTCATTACTTGATGCTTCATTCATCATTCAATAGTGACATCTGCTGGTGAAACTGTAACACTCAGTTGGATCACACTTCCAAGAATTAGTAAATGCAATATTGTTACAAAGTTTTCATCAAAGTCGTGTTTAGTAACAGGAGAACCAGTTAAATGATATTTAATTGTCATTTGTTTTAATTATTAAAATGATTTGCAGGCAATCTAATCCTGGTACAAGTTGAACGTCAGTGGTTGTGTTGGGTTTTCTTTTATGTCATATACTGATTTGACAATAAAGACATTTGATGTTTTAGTGTCTTGGGAGTGCAGTGCTTGTTGGGGCATTCGCTTTTTCTTAGATTTCTAATTGGCTTTGATCCCTTATGTTTAGCTACATGCAGAATTTTAGTCTTGCAACGGCATTAAATCTGTTTCTGCTCTGCAAGACTGATATAAATTTGCTGTTCAGACTACAAGTAATTGTGGAAATTTCCAGAAGGTGAGTAATTGGGAGGCTTATGGGTTAATAATTACTATTTAAGATGAATATTAAGGGTCAACTTAAATGGAAGCAAATGTGTCAGAAGTGGGATTTGAACCCACGCCTCCAGAGGAGACTGCGGCCTAAACGCAGCGCCTTAGACCACTCGGCCATCCTGACATCGCACAGATGTGTTCTTGTTGTATTTGCTCTGAGACTCCATACAGGTGAAAACCACTTGGTGGATTGAGAGCTCTGCACAGTTTTAATTTTTTTCTGTATCTATTGGGATGATTGCACTGCTTATATGTGGTAATGCCACAGCAGCAGAGTCAGCAGTCAGTGGGTCCTCGATTCTTACACCAACAGTAAAGAAGTCGAGTTAAAATGATGACTCCGACAGTGCAGTTGAGGCAAATGAGAAAAGTCATTTTGTCAGAAGTGGGATTTGAACCCACGCCTCCAGGGGAGACTGCGGCCTAAACGCAGCGCCTTAGACCGCTCGGCCATCCTGACTTCTAGCACCAGCAGTGTGTGTGATGCCTTTGCATGCGGTATGCCCGAAGATCAATGCAAACATGAATTCAATAAGGACGTTCACAAACGTTTGCTCATAGCAGTGAGCAGAATTCAGCGGGTTTTCAGCCAAATTACGGGTTGCGTTTGCATTGTTCCCATTCCACCTTTGTAAAAGGTTACCATAATGTTTGCATTGCGGAGAACCACTGAATCTGGTTGACCTGACCAGAAACTCACTTTTTTAGTCCACTTAAATGGAAGCAAATGTGTCAGAAGTGGGATTTGAACCCACGCCTCCAGGGGAGACTGCGACCTAAACGCAGCGCCTTAGACCGCTCGGCCATCCTGACATCCAGCACCACGATGCCAGATGCCTTTGCATGTGGTATGCTCGTAGATCACAGCAAACATGAATTCAATAAGGACGTTAACAAACGTTTGCTCATAGTGGCGAGCAAAATTCAGAGGGTTTTCCACCAAATTATGGATTGCGTCTGCATTGTTCCCATTCCACCTTTGTAAAAGGTTACCATAATGTGTGCAGTTGAACCACTGAATGTCTCCCACAGTTGTTGGCAGGACTGAAATTTACCTTTTTAGTCCACTTAAAGAAGAGCAAATGTGTCAGAAGTGGGATTCGAACCCATGCCTCCAGAGGAGACTGCGACCTGAAAGCAGCGCCTTAGACCGCTCGGCCATCCTGACTTCCAGCGCTAAGACACGAAATGCCTTTGCATGTGGTGTGCATGAAGCGCAATGTACACTTTAATAGTGAATAAGTTCTATACCAAATGTTTGCTCATAGCAGTGAGCAGAATTCAGCGGGTTTTCCGCCAAATTACAGGTTGTGTTTGCATTGTTCCCATTCCACCTTTGTAAAAGGTTACCATAATGTGTGCTGGCATTGCAGAGAACCACTGAATCTGGTTGACCTGACCAGAAACTCACTTTTTTAGTCCACTTAAATGGAAGCAAATGTGTCAGAAGTGGGATTCGAACCCACGCCTCCAGAGGAGACTGCGGCCTAAACGCAGCGCCTTAGACCACTCGGCCATCCTGACTGAACATATCCCTTAAAGCGGTGTTAAATGCTTTTTTTATTTTATGTGGCTCCAGATTCCCATTGAGCTAACACGTAGCTTTTTTTTTTTTTTTTTTGCTAAGCTAGCTGACACTAATTTCGAAGCCCATCCAAACGAAATTTATGGCCTCATTTTTAAAAATAAATGTTGACTTACTTTCACACCAATCTGGTTGCCACATTGACCAGCTTGAAATAAAGAATTTCCCACATTTTTGTCGAAATAAAGCTTTCTAGTAACCCAACGACTAATGGAGGGAACTCTTTCTTCTTCTTCTTCGCTTTTTGACGGATGAAACCCAACCCGATTGAGCCTGGAACCTCCATGCTTTAAAATCGATTCTCCAAGTCAGGTACAGATACTTCCAATACTTCATTCTCTTTAGATAGCAGGAAACCGCATCATAAAAAAACAAAAACAAACTATAAAGGTCATTTTAACACAAACAGGCTTTTACTATGACAAACGTTCTTTATGACTGAAACTGTTCCTTTGACAAGTGTACCTGCAAATGCGTTGTTTTTTTCTTGTCAGAGTTGCTGTTTGCAATGGCCACATGCATGCCTCTTTGTTGCTATGTAGAAAGCAATCAGATCCGCACGTTATCTCAAGAAATCCATTAAGTGACTCTCAACTAAATCCCCGGCAGTAAAAACGCAGCGGGTCCGATGTAAAACGCATCTTCTCTCTACGAAAATGCAGCTTATCGGTCATCTTTACAGCTGCCTAGATTCCCACACATATCCCAAATCACCGAAGCGACATCCGTTTGGTGAAAGCACACGATGACTTCCAAAGATAACAAGAGGCATTCGCACGGGAATCGCCCCGGTGGAGGCTGTATAAATAGAGGCTGCTGAGGATGGATGTTGTGTGAATTCGAACAACATGAGATCGTCACTCCAGCTCGGCGTTCTGCTCTGCTGCCTGCTGTGCGCCGCAGACCTTCGGGCTGAGGAGAGCAGGAATTCCATGCGGCTTTGTGGCCGGGCTCTTGTGCGAGCGTTGGTGTTCACCTGCGGAGGGTCCAGGTGGAGAAGACAACTGGAGGAGGAGGAAAAGGGGTTTCTGCCAGACGGTCAGTGCTCGTTGGCTCCATAAACGGCCAACGGTAACGTTGATGTCTTAGTGCAAATCTGACTCCTTTCTGTGTCACGACAGACCTCTGGGAAGTCGACGGAGAAGAGCCAGACTTCGCGAAGACAGGAGAACGTCCAGGGATGGACCGTCATCGCAGGGACCAGGACCAGGCCTTGATAACGACGTGCTGTCAACATGGCTGCCGAAGAAATGAGCTGTCCATGCTGTGCTGAAGGGAAGCTCATCCGTCACAAACTGTCCTTTTGTGTTTAAATATTTCAGTCACAAATGTATCCACAATGTTGTGATTTACCATGTAGGCACAAATAAAAGGCATCATGAATGTTTGTCCAAAGTACTCGTTCAATGATTAAGTTGTTCACAAAGAGGAAAGCCTGTATGTACAGGACGTAAAAGCAGTCTGAGAACGGAGCCATAAAATGTACTTGTTTGCCCAGGTTTGCGATCGCCGCGGATTGTTCTGTCGTTTGGAACCGTAATAAAGATTCTACTTATTTTTCAAGTCTATCAATTAGTATGTTGAGGACCACTTTGTCAAACACAGCACTGAAATCAAGGTATTCCAAGTTTTAGACTCATCAACCTAAAGCAGCCTCTGTGTTGTGATGGAGTCTATAGCCTGAATGAAAAGCACTAAAGCTTTTCATTATCCTTATCATGAGGAAGTAAATGTGATCATAAACTGTCTTTTTTTGAACAGGTGTGTGTCTGTATTTGCTGATTTTTGGTGCGGATCTATAAGGTTTCTCGCAGAAAACTTTGCTAAGTACGGTGGTCTGGGCGCTCGGCGGTCATTCATCCAGCGGCCCGCCGTGGTTTTGAGTTCAAAAATGTTTAACGTTGACAGGGAATTTTAAAATATGAACTTGAAAATTATGTGTTATTGGAAGATTAATATCTGCACATCAACTATAAAGTCTGTAAAAAATGCATATATTAAAAAAAATTAAAATCTTAAACAAATAAGCAATGCTAAACCTGGTGGGGGCAAAAGTAAAGCCTGGTGGGCCCGCCAGGCTTATAATATACTGGGGGAGACTCTGCATCTACATTTGGTTTCTTTAAAAGTTCTTTGCTGCATTTTTAAGGGAATACTGCCTGACTATTATCTGCAATAACACAACTACATAAAAAACAGTTGTTTTTTTTTAAGTTTGAGAAAGTATTTCAGTTCAGCATTAGTAAAAGTCCAGTTAGCGTCATGATAAAACTGAAGATCTTTCCCCCCCCCATTCACAAAAGTTTTATACTCCCAGTTCTGCTTCCTAACAGAACAATACAAGCGATGGGAATTTGAAGGAGATTTTACAACGGATATCTGAAAATGTTTGTTTCAGGATTCGTTAAGAGTCATCCTCCAGAGTTGGTCGCCGTCATAGCAACCGCTACGCAGGGGGAAGGATTTCCACCTCAGGCTTTGATTTGAGTGAGAGCTTTTACTGCTCCAAACAACTGTGAGGGAAAACACTCATAAAGCCTGTTTGGTTTGGACTTTATGGCCATCGTTTCCGATTTAAGATGCCGGGTAGAAGGTTGTACATCCTGTGTATGCCATTATATCATAAATGAGCTGTTAAGTCGGCTTACCTAATTTTCATGCTGTAAAATGATGGAAATGGCCCTTAGCGAGCTGATCAATAGCCACACCGAACAGTTCAATGAGATGTTTTTTTTTTTGTTTTTTTTTTTACATCTCGACACATCTGCTTAAAACTCCTGAAGTAACACGAAGACGTGCTTCATCGGTTTTCTCTTCTTTATTACCAAGTAAAACAGATGTTACATTATATAGACTTTTTCTTATATTTACCTTTTAAAAGCTTTGGGCGTGAAATTTACATGAGATGTTTGCATATTCTGACTCTATCACATTAAAAACGTTACAGCCAAAAGGCAGAGAAAAGTCGAGGAAGAGCATCACATGATAACCGTTGTTTTTATTCATCAATAAGGCAAAAGAAAAAGAATTATATAAATATAGTTATGCAAGTCCTTGTAACAGTATCCACACCTTCTTAAACCCTTTCAGTTTGTCACAGCAAAGCTATAAAACTCAGTGTATTTTGTAGGGAGTTTTTTTTTTGGGAAGAAGGATTTGGAGACGTTTAAAGGACGGGCAGGTCATATGGATGCAGGTCACTGATTAATGAGTCGATCTAAAGTTGATCAAATTTATGGGGTCATTCACGATTAATTGATGAGCGGCCATTTTCTTAATAATCTGCGTTTTCTTCTGTGCCAGCGGTTCCTCGTCTTTCCATTTTACCACGCCCCTTCGGATTCCAGTGTATCATGTAACGCTGCTCCGTCATGAGGTATTAATATTGAGGTAAAACTCAATTCAACATTCTTGAATGTTTATATTTCAAAACATAGCGTAAAGTACTTTCTGTTCACGCCACACCAGCTTATATTTTTTTTACCATTCTGGGAATACGGCTCCACTTAAGGATGACCAGCGGCGCCCTCTGCTGGATGGCGGCCGAACCGCAACACTAACAGAAGGTCTCTAAGCCGACATTACTCGTCGATTGGAACTCTTTTTAATCTAATAAGCCGTTAATTCACAATAAATAAGACAATTAATGATTTGGATCCCGTGGAGGTCAAAAAGCAATAGTCAAACTTCTCAGGGATAAATGTTCAGTTTTATCTGAAAACTGAAAGAGTGGGACAACTTCAAACCTTCCCAGCTGCGAGTTCCTATTTAAAGTGCTGTAGGGGCCCAGCAAACACCTAAAATAAGATTTTAACGCAGTGAGGCTGGAGATAAACACATGCCACACTTTTGAGATTTTTAACTGTAAAGTTTTTGGAAAATCGTATTCTCCATTATGTTTCAGTAACTTTACACACACATTTAGTTTTGGTTTCTTGCGAAAAAAAACACACTGAGGTTTGTTGTGACGTCACAAAATAGGAGAATATGGGTGTGATTACTTTTACAAGGCACTGTAAAAGACTAAAAGAAAAATAAAATCAATTCTGCACCCTCCACTGAAAAAAAATTTTTTTTTTTCCTCTAAAGAATCAGATGGCTGCGACTGTTTATTAGGGTCATTGCAGATAGAATAACAAAAAAAAAGGAGTACATTTTCACCCAAAAATATCTGAAATTTTCTATCCCGCAAAGAAAACATGGAAATTTCTGAGCTTGAAAAGTAAAACATTTTTTTAGATTCATCTCAGAAATCTTCTAGAGAAAAAATCTTGAAAATGTCTTGAGTTTAAAAAAAAAAAAAAGTCAAAAATGTTCCAAGAAATGAAAACATTTAGTGGGTTTAACTCTTGCAAAATTTTGCCTTTTAGAGCTCAGAATTTTTCTTTCTTTCTTCTGGAAGATTTCTGATATCAACCTCAAAATTTCAAAAGTTTTTTTTTTTTACAGAAATTTACGCTCCTTTTTTGCCCGTCTGCAATGGCCCCGACACGTCGTCGCAAATATATAACCCGGACCAAGTCGAGTCAACAAAGTGAATGTGATGTGCAAAACACGTTGCGCGACAAGATGCAGTGAAACTGGATTCTGTGCGCCGACCGAAAACAAACGCCATTAACATCGCATGGAAAACACCTCTAGGTATATCAATGACATGCCAGATTTATCGACAGTGAGTGTTCGAAGGTGCGTGGACAGCGAAACGTTCGGTGGAGACTTAAGAGAAAGCTAAAAGTCTCGTCCCAAAGCACACCTACACAGCAAACACACACACACACATCATGACCAGGATGAAGATGGACAAACTGGTATTGCTTCCATGGGAACGGTGGGGGACGAAAACACTTTGATGTGGCACCAATAGGAAACATCCACAAGTAGCTTTTTTTTTTTGTTGTTGTTGTTGTTCTAAATTATTATTTCTGAACACAAACCTGCATGAAAAACACCAGATGAGGAGCGCGTCGTCAACTAAATGTATTCCGAGTGCTGACATCAACAAACTAAGGGACGACCACAGACACGTCCATATGTCCAGATAAATGTCTGAAACGACTTTTATATATATATATGTATATATATATATTTATATATGTACACTTTTTACACATAGGCTTTAAAATATTGCTATTAGAAAATGATAAATCGTGTATTTATGATGGTGACAAAAGGAAGGAAATAATAAAACAGAGACTTAAATAGTGCCGTCCCCATTAGAAAAGACGTTCTACTGTTGACCGACGACACCCAGAACATCCCTAAAAACTCCCTATTCACGACCTCGAGGTCCTGGCCAACAAAAAGTGACCGTATAGGTTTTTAGCAGCATCAAAGGCAACTTCCTACAGTCATCAACTCTGAAACGTCTTCAGCAACTCCTCCTCCTCGTCCACGTATGGCACTCGTATGCGCTCGCGTATCCCACAGCAAACATATCGGACTTTGAGCCGTTTACTCCGACTGGCCCAGGGGGAGCCGCAACCCACCGAACGAACGAAATCCCCCGCAAAAACCGCCGAACACTACTACCATGATTTGTTGCATGTATCAGTATGGCGCTACTTTATTTACAGTGCTAGCAACACTTATTGACATTCTCTGGAAAGATGTGTGGAGGAAAATCCCCTAAAGTAAATGCATCTTTCATTGCAAAGTTTAGAAAAACACCAATTTTTAATACATTTTTGATAAAACTAGCCATTAACTAACTGTTAAAACATTAACAAATATCTGTCTCTGTATTTAATGAGTTCTACTTAAAATTAAATAAACCAGTAGTGGGCACGCTTCCATTTACATGCTAACATTTCCTTCCTTAGCCTTTTGGCCAACTGTGAAAACTAAACTTGTTTGACGTGTTAAACAAGTTAAAACTTCGTTCGACTGAATTCTTCAAGTAGTTAGACATTCATATTCATGCTCTTATTTTGAAGTCCTCTCTGCATGTGGCCACCGCTAGCTTTTTAGCTAGTGCTGCTAATCTTTTGGCTAGCGGTGCGCTAACAAAGATAAAGATGTTTTTCTCGCTCGCTGTGTTATAAAGGAAGACTAAGTGCTGTTCTATTTTCAAAAAAAGGAAGTTGTCAATCAGAGGAACCAAGTACAATATTATTCATTTTTAGACTTTTTACACATCTTTACCAGGGGTGCCAACAGAGGTCCATAATCCACGAATGTAGCTAGCGCTATAAGTCTGTGCCGATCCTGAACACAACAAAAGATTTTGTTTTATAGAATTTTGAAGAGAAGTGATTCATTCTCATGGTTTTGCGCGTTTAAAATCAAATCGCTATTTATTCCTCCAAGTCAAAACACCAGGACATGAAAAATCTGACGCTTTCAGGAAGTTCGACGCAGTGAGGAGAAAAAAAAAGCCATTTTACCAAATTCAAGAATTATGAAATCCCCAAACATTCTTACCAATTTTGATTGATATAAACTTTTTTTTATATACATTTGTCACATTCCATCAAACTTCACTGTAATGTTTTGAGATTTTATACGACAGATCGAAACAAAGCACAGCATGCTCGAAACTACGGGGAAAACTTGGCAGCTGCAGGCCTTCAGTGATATAACTTTGGCAAAAAATGACAAAGAACCAGATAATGTTTTTAAATGTAGCTGTGCTAACTAATGCAGGTCTCAGCAGTTGTTTTTTTTGTGCCGCAATTACATTGAATTCCCAAAACAGAATCACCCTAAAAGTATGATTTACATTTATGTGTAATGTTCTTATATTGATGTTTTCTTTGCACCGTTTTCCACAGAGGAAAATTTATCAGATAAATTTTCTTTAGTTTAAGCACCAAAAATTGAAATAAAAGGATGAGTCTATAAAAAACGAAAAAAAAGCTAATCAAATTACCAATAGCAGATGTTCAGGAAAAAATATATGTCGTCTTTTCCACAGGACTTGTTACATTAGCAGCTCTAAGCCAGTTTTATTTAGCTGCTCTTTGGATTGTAAAGGTTGCAGATCCCCGTTTTAAAATGTTCAACTCAATCTGGGTGGCTCGGTTAACGGCAAATATGTCTGACTTTACATGTGTAGAGCTGGTAGACGGTTGTAGACGCAATTGCAGCAAAAAAAAACCTGATTTTTTTTTTTTTGTATCTTCACTCACCGAGGTGGATTTCATTTCATATTTTTATCCGCTAAACAACTGAAAACCATCCGGTTCGCAGTCAGGCTCTTCTTCGTGTTGGTCTGTTGCGTCAAATCCCAATGAAATCCACTGAAGTTTGGGTTTTGACTACGTAGACCACGAAAAATCAGCAAAAGGAATATTTTTGCAAGGCACAGCAAATTTCACATCCTCATCAGTCGCCGCAAAATGCTAATTAGCGTAGATTTCATTTCGAAGCGGCTTGAAAACAGAGCGAACGGTTCTGATTGGATGAAAATACGGACTCTCACGCTGACTGTCCGATGGGAGGTGGCAGTGTCAACCAGATCTAGTTCCCCCCCCTTTCAGATTGTTCTAGACTTTATACAATCATCTTCCATCACCTCTCGCAGTGCATCTACAGCAATGACCAGCTAAAGAACAAATAACTAAATAAATAAGGCTGGATCGCTGAATGAGTTACAATTATTATTTTTTTGTTGTCTTTTTTTTTTTTTACACGAAAACAACAAATACTTGACAGCTCATCGTCTTTAAATCCGTCCCAGGTGCACAAAGGATGATTTGTGTTAGCTTGCATAAACTGTGTTCTTGTAGCAGACCTCCACCGTTCACGCCGACGGCTTGCTGAGGGGAATGAGTCAAGAGCACAAAACGTGGGATGAATCTGTAGTCCTCACAGTCAAAAAGCCACATTTCCTCGGTGCTCTTCGTCGACAGCTTTCGCTAGTTATCTGCCAAATACTTTCCTGTTCAAAAACAACAAACAAAAAAAAAAAAAAGAGACAAACACACCAGGAGGATCAGGGATTAGGAAGATCTTGATGGATGCAAAAGGTTGGGAATTGAAAACAAACTCGGAGCCGACCTGCAGCGAATCTCTTCTTGACCAGAGACAGCCGGTAGCCGGTCCCGACGAGCTGGATGTCGCAGCCGGACAGCGTGCTTCCCTCGCTGGTGAACTGGACGGCCAGCTGGGACGGCTTACAGGGACCCTCCTCCATCTGGAACCGGCCCAATAGAGCCCCTACTCCTACACAATACGCACATGTCTGACTTTGCGTAACAGAGCAATGCAGTCATTGGAAAGAATATGCCATGTTGTTTCTTCCTTTCAGGTTTCTGGGTTTGGACTTTGATCGTTTTCTGGAGGCTTTCTCACGTTTCTATGGCGCTGCCTTTGTGCCACCAATACAGGCGAGCAGTGAATCAGGTGTGAGCACACTGATCAATGTAAGCAAACAATAATTTGTGGTATTGGTCGTTTAAAACTCGCACTTGATTAGAAGATTTGCGTTTTGTTCTGACGTTTCTGCTCCTCATGTACGGAACACCGATGAGGCCAAAAAGGCGTGAAATGTCATGTATCTTTCATAAGCAAAACCAACTCCAAAGTACTGAACCACAGCAGCAGGAAATTACAGATTATTCTCATCCGATCGCTGTATTACTCGGATGAAAAAGAACCAGTCACAGTCAGTAACCCAAACTGCACCAGGAAGTGACAGAAATGACAAAACAAAGATGTAAGATTTAAGACAAAAATACAAGAAAACATACTTGAATTTTGTAGTTTGATAATATGCAGTAAAGCAAATAAAATATGCTCACTTTGTGTATTTCAGGTAACATTTGTACATTTCTTGAGCTGCCGTATGATGTGATCAACTCACTGAAGGACGACGTGAATTTGAATTTTGCGAGAAATGCTACAGAAAAAGTTCAGGTGCCCTCAGTATTTCTTTTTCCAATGACTGTATTTTTAGGGAAAGATAAAGTGATTTTCAACCAAAAAACAAACAAACAAACAAACAAACAAAAAAACAACACTTGCCTCCATTTTCAGATCTTTGAGAGAGGCTTTGGATTTTCCACTGAATCGTTTGCTGCTCTGGATTCCTGAATGAGAGCAAGAACATAATAAAATATCATGTTATGTTTAATAGACTTGCAGATTAACCTGCATATTTTCCTCTTCATACACTGGATAATAAGAAGGAAGGTTAGGTGGCAAAGATGGCAGAAGCCCATTACTCACAGTACGGCTGAACAATATGGTACAAAAATCAAACCTGCAATTTTTTCACACCAGAAAACATTTTCAATAAGTGCCGTTTATGTCAGTCATCTCTTCTGTGAGTTGTACGACTATTAGGGCCAGGCTACCAAAAATTTTGTTCAATTAAAATAATTTAGTCATAGCAATAGCAGGAAAAGGATGAAATTTTAACAGACAAAAAATGCAAAAATGACAAGAAAAAAGGTTAATTTAATGGAAAAAAAAAAAGCTTGGAAACTTCCCTTTTTGTTATTTTCTTTCATGTTGGAGTTTTTAAAAAATTACCACCTCCTGAAGTAACAACTGCATCCTTGTAACTTTACAACTTTAATCTCACAATTGAAAACAGGAAAGCATCTCAGCCCGGCTCCTCTCTCCAGACTGACAGCTGACCAGAATTCAAAGTCGAAACAGAATAGAAAATGGCCGCCTCGGGCGTCGCTTTGAATTATGGAAACCAAAGGAGTTCATTATTGAAAAAAAATCGAAATCTTCAAAAACAAAAAAATTAAACTAATCAATAAAACTGACTTATCGCCTGAACCTAATTCGTAGACAGGATGTGGTTTCGGGGTTCTGAGGTGACCTTTACCATGTGGCGGGGGGGATCATGGCGTGCAGCCGGGCTACAGCTCCGTTCACCGGAACCACAAAGTGGATGTTGTGTAGCGGCACCGGGGCGGCCATGGCCTCCGCATTGTATTTGTAATCTATTCGCAGGTCGGTGTTGACGGAATCCCCCCGCCAGCTCACCGCCAGGTTCAGAGGAGTGGACTGGATCCCCTCTGCTGACACCTGGCGGGAAAACACCGAGAGGAAAACGTGAACTGCAGTTCATGTTTTCAATAAGAGGAATAATGTTAGAGAGATTAAAAAAGAAACAGAAAAAAAGAGGCAGACTGTACTTGGTATTTGATCATATCCACGTTGTAGTATGTCGCCTGAGGCTTCTGTTCTGCCACTTTCTTCAGGTGGGTAATCAGGTTTGGCATGTTTACCCAGAACTCCTTGATGTCTACACCGTCTGGAGCGGTATCGCTGCGGAGCGACAAGAGCAATGTTCTTGAACAATGTTCCGCTCAGGCATAAAAAGGATCATAAAAGGATAATTCACGTGTGCAATTTATTCCTGTCCATGTCCGAGATGGTCGGCTGCAGCGCTAACGCTTCACCACAAGCTTCAATGTGTTTCACTCGGGTTTTATGTGATAGGCCAACACAAAGTAGTGCTTCATTAGCTGCGTTTCCATTACAAATGTGTGCAAAACTTCAATTGATATTGCACTAATTTAAAAAAAAAAAAACCCACAATTTCACAATTGCAGTGTTTCCATTAAGCAAGAAACACATTTAAAACCAACAGATTTTCTTAATTTTAGATCCGGACTTTGACTTTATCCATCTTCAGTTCTTACTTTGGTTCTGGTTCTGCTCTGCCTCTCCAGAACCAGGACCAAACATGCACCACCGATCTGGAACAAAAACCCCAGGAGTAGGCAATAATAATCAAACTAAAAGATTCATAACACCTTTGCACAGAAATGTAGCCCCAAATCTTAGCATTAACTGGATTTCATGGCCCAGAAAAAAAAAGGCAACTTTGCTGTGTCGAAGCTCACCAGCAGAGCAGCTGTGGATTGGGCAGGACTTGCTCCAGGCGTCTGTAATTGCTGATGACGAAGGTGAGGACGGGTTGAGTCGGGTGGCAAGCGAAGTGCCGGGTTATACCTGCAGGGAAGGAGAGGACCATCTCCCCGGTGATCTTCACCGCACATCTGCAGCAGACGGAGAAGGCAACACTTCCAAGACACGCAAACCGAACTGTGAAATATAAGTCATACTGAGAGAACTCATTTGTTTTTGTTTTGTTTTTTTGCTTACTTGCTGGGGTCAGCGCCTTTGAAATAAGCGTTGATGGTTTCAGTGAACGCAGCAGCGACCGGCAGGGTGTCCTGGGGCCCCATGGTGAGCGGGCTGGGCCCTCTAGAGCAGCCTGGTTAGGACATAATACCAAAAGATGGCCGTAAGAAATCTCCTAATGCAGCGTTTGCTGCCATAAATCTATAAAAGGGAGCAACGAAAGATAAC
Source organism: Poeciliopsis turrubarensis (assembly GCA_010277015.1). Taxonomy (NCBI): domain Eukaryota; kingdom Metazoa; phylum Chordata; class Actinopteri; order Cyprinodontiformes; family Poeciliidae; genus Poeciliopsis; species Poeciliopsis turrubarensis. The sequence goes on from VMRN01000048.1 coordinate 923,855, forward strand.
AGGTGAAGCTCAAACCAAACGATCCAAAGTGTTGGTCAAACGTTTACATGCACTCATCATGATTCATCTGGGATTTTAATAATGCATGGGAACATTTTTTAAAGGTATTTAACAAACAGTTTTAGTAGTTTTAAAAATTAGTTTAGAGTGAGATTTTGGTAATCCTCACTCTAACTGTATGTGTAGGCTTAACTTTATCCATTCAACACTAATATTCAGCTTTAGAAGGGGAGCCGATCAACAATCTTTGAAAAGCCGGACCGGCCTTTTCCAATTTTGACTGACACAATTTACATTCTTTTTGTCTGAAAAGTCACAAAGTATAAAAATCAAGTCACAAAGTCAGTAACAGGCTGACTAATGTTAATCTGCAGATGTGACCTGGTCGACTAAACAGCCAGTTCTAGATTTGGAAACTCCCCGAAGTTACTTTCTTGTCACCGGGACTGAAGCAATTAATCAGATTAATCGCGATGAATCGATTGTTTAAATAATCGTCAACTAATTTAGTAATCGATTAATTGTTGACTGGATTAATCGTCAGAATGAATCAATAACTAAAATAATTGTCACTAGAAGTAAGAGTCACGCTACCATTGAAAAAACAGAAAAGAAAAGAAGAGCAGTTGAAACAAATTATTAAAAGCCACAAATTAGTTTGAAATTCATGATGAGCGTCAGTGAACTTGGGACCAGCACTGCACATCCGTACAACTCAGGGATCTGGGTGAGTAGGAGATGGGATGGGCAGCAAGAGCATGAAGACGAGCTTTCTTTATATTCATGTTCTGGTGCTGCTGCAGCGCCGCGGAGCGACTCACCTTCAAAAGCTAAATAAAACCTGCCGTGGTCAAACCAAACCAGAGGCTGCGAGGCCTCTGGGTGGGGCGGAAACATGAGGAGGAGAGAGTCATGAGACGGACAAGACAGTCAGGCAAGGACACGACGACAAGAGGCAAGACGCCATGTGGACGTAGAGACGTGGCGAGACGCACGTGGCAGCCTGCGTACCTGCGGTGGGCATGCTGAGGTCCCGACCCAAGGTGGGAGTGGACGCCGCGCTGTGCGAGGTGACGGAGGACAGGGAGGAGGAGCTCTCGGCACGGGCCAGGGGGGCAAAAGGCGGAGGGCTTCCTGACACCGGAGGGCTGAAAGGCCGACTCTGAAAAAGAAAACGGAGCTTCGTTCGGCCTCGACCCTCAAAACTGAGAGATTTCATCCTGAAGCTGGGAGTTTTTCTACGCACCAGGTCTGCGATTGGTTTCCCCGGGGGAAGCTTCGGTCGCGAGGACGGACGGGGAGGAGGAGGCGGAGGCACCGGACTCCCCCGGGACTGAGGGGTGGCAGGGCGGGCTGGAGACGAGGGGCCTGCAGGGAGCACCAGAGTAGTCTGGGTGACACTTTATTTCATGTCAGAGTCAAAAATCAAGTGATCCGAGGTTTACAAACTTGTAAATCTACAGAAATGCAAACTCATAAGAAAAACAGACAAGAAAGTAGTTTTGATTTTAATGATGCTATTGTTATTGACATTGGACCGTGTTTACTGTAACTAACTGTGTCTTGCTGTCAAGACACTCTTAACAGATCTTTGATCACAAGGAGTTTTATCCTGGTATCATGTGAAATCGTCATTAATAATAATGTGTTTTCCATGGCAACCATTCAGCTGTGGACACCTGGGTGGACCTTGCCCTGCCTTCAAGGCTCAGCACCTCCTCTGAGCTGCACCCTCACAAAGGAGCCCTCAACCACAACGCCCCCACTGAGCTCCTTCAAACTAGCCACCAGCAATTAGCAAACATATGGTGGAGCTGCACATCTACTGGGCTCATTCTAGGAGCTACTTCTTAGTGCTATGCTGGTAAAAACGTTGTTAAAGTTTTAATAGAGGAGCCATGTTGTGATGACTTTCTGAAGGTGGAGCTTCAGAAATAGGAGGCGTTTTTAAAGAGACAGAGACCCAATTTCAAGGCGATAAATTACAAAGTCATATTTCTTCAAAGTCAAATATGACTTTGAAATATGACTTTGTCAAATATGACTTTGAAGAAATATGACCGTGTAAATCTAACTCTGACTTTATAGTGCTATAATGTAGCACTATGTGCCTGGAAAACACATAATAATGCCCCTATATATAGCCAAAATTTAAAATCTGTGTGAATCAACACCAAGTACACTGATGTTGCTAATACTTAAACATACTTTATTTACTGATCATCATCATTGGTTGACCAGAACAAAAGCAGGAGTTCCTGCAGTTGGATGGACTAGAGCCTGAGCGTTAATACAACGCCCACACAGAAAAACATCAGCATCGTCCACTCAAAAGTTCAACCCTGAGATCCTAAATATTTACAAAGTAACAGTCCAGGTATGATTTTGATGAGAGACCAACATTAAACAATCTTGTTGTTTAATGTTGGCACAACGCTGCCCCTTTAAATTCACCTGAAGGTGGGCTTCATATTTACAAAGAGAGCAGAACACTCACTGCTGCCAGAGTAGGGCCCAGGGGAAGACATGATGGACCGGTACGCAGATAGAGGAAGAGGAGGCGGCGTTCCCCTAAAGCTGGGTGTCAGCTCTCTGGGAGAGCCTGTCACTTCTGGAACTTCATCTCTCTGGTACGCTCCCTCTGGAGTCCTCTTTCCTCCCAGAGTCCCGTAGACTAAAGGAGACGTGACCGCCGCCCGCGGGGACCTCCGCTCTGCCGGCAGAGGAGGAACGGGGCTGATGGGCGCAGGGGCGCAGGCGTATCCTGCGAACTGCAGAACCTCCTCGTCGTCTCCTTCCTCTTCGAGGAAAGCAGGAGGAGACTCAGAAGGGGAGAAGTCGGGAGGTAAGGGGGGAGCTGGCTCATCTGGGGGCGGAGGGCCGAGAACGATGGAGGGGGGCGAGTCTAGCGGAGTGAAAGGAGGGGAGGAGCCAGGGGGAAAGCATGGCGGAGAAGGAGGGGGCTCGTTCGGGGGCGGTCCAGGTGAGAGGCCGGGCGTGGAAGGCGTGGAGGTGGGCGTGTCCGGGGGAGGAGAGTCCGGCGGTGGCGGGGGAGCCGGCTCGTCGGGGGGTGGCGGTCGATCGTCCGTGAACGTGACCCATCTGGGAGACGGTACGTCCTCCCTCGTTCTGGTGCTGTCAGCGGGGCCGAACACGTCGTCCAGGTCGGGGCCTGGTGAACCCCGGTATGAGGCCGGTGACAGGATGTTCAGATAGATGGGGGCGGAGCTGCGTGCCGCCCTACCATTGGGCAGATCAGCTGTAAGAACAAATTGGAACAGTGGCCGTTAAATCACAGGGCGAGACCGACTTCCACGGATGAATTCAGAAGGAAATTTACCTGCCAGGTCTGACGGAAAGCCATACCGACCTCTGGAAGGGAAGTTTTTTGGAGGAAGCGGTGGAGGAGCTGCAAGAGAGACAGTTCAGCATCACCGAACACACACACTAGATCAGTTGGATTTACTGGCACAACAAAGATCCGCCTACTCACCTCCTGTTGGAAAACTTCGGCTCAGCTGGGATTCTGAACACGGTCTGGGTTCTCCCCATGCATCGCTACGGATTACTGACAGTGCCGCAACAAATAAGAAGACAGATTTGAGCAGGAAACACAACATATAGGAAGTTATGTCTAATTAGTGGAAGACAGACCGTCATATCTGGCATATCTGCTGTCTGGAGGGAGCCTGAATAAAGCAGGAACATTCTGCGGCGCAGAGGCGCTGCAAGAGAAAACACATTCATCTAAAACAGTGCCAGTGTTCATCTGAGCCAACATAGTTCCAGTTCTGGGTGATCTAGACAGAATTGATCATCTTTAGGTATGTCAGTTTGGACTTTACATCAACATATGTGTTCTTCTGACTGAGTACTGCTGAACTATGTTCTCAGCAATAAAATTGATGAGATTATGTACTTTTAAGTACTTCCATGGAACTTTCTCTGAACTTATCTGGTACTTTCTTTGTAATTACATTCAGCTAGCTAAGTAAGCTAGCTAGCTATAGCTAGCTATCTAAACTGGATTGCTTGCTAGCTTAATAACTACATAGGTATCTAGACAGCTACATAACTTAATAGCAAGGTAGTTTCATGAATTCTTAGTAGAACTACAAGACGATGGTAACTTTTAGAAAGGTGCATGAAAGTTTCAGAAGTAGCAAAAGTTCTAGAAAAGATCCATAAAGACTACATGAAAGCTCTGGGTAAGCGTCTTGTCACAAGTCACCTCATTATACAGCCAGGTTGCACCTGGTAAGTTCCAGAATGTTTCATAAAAACTTTCATGTATCAAATCAATCGAAAAAGCCCTTCATTGTTCAAACGTTCCACGTTTTTATCGTGTGAATACAACAAACGGTATCTGGAAACTCAAAAGATTTTCCAGACTAAATTTCCAAACCTCTCCAGACATGGAAAACAATAAAATGTCAACTCAAGACTTGTCCAGACTTTTGAAGATCATGTAGGAATATTATCTAGAAATACCAGGGCTTTGATGAAAATATTCACTTGAGAGCTGTTGACCGGATCACAGACCTTGGCATCTCAGATGCATAACTTGGTGTTGGGGTAGAGCGTCTGGGTCGGGCAATCTCTTCACCTATGGCAACGACAACCAATTAACCAACAAAATAAATTGATAAGATTAACAGAGTGACCAACATAAAGTGTAATGATACACGCTGCCTTACAAAAAGAGTTTTTTTCTTTTTACATTTCGTAACTTAAAATTGCTGAGAGACTATCCTAACAGATGTTCTTTATCTGTTGTTACTAAGGTTGAGTTGTTTTGCAAACGATTGTGGCTCTTTCAGAATAAAGTTAAATGGGTTGAGTTGAAATGCAAGAAACATTTTAAATTTAGAAAAAAAAATGTTGCTTTTCTTCAGCTTCCCAATTATTATATCTCTGACAAAATATTGATAAATTGCATTGAAGATTGCGTTTTCAAACTTTTTCCAGTTAGTTATAAATTTTTGCAAGGCAGCAAAGGTTAAAACAATGGCCTGATTTGGTAAATAAATAAATAAATAAATAACAAACGTAATAATACATAACAATAAAATAATGACGCATGTAAATGTACTCACATGAGAGGTTTCTTTTCATCATCGCCTGCAGAATGGAAAAGCAGAGAACAGATGTTAGCAATACAAATCTTCTATAGTGTGTTCTAATGAAGTTATTAAAGAAATAAAAAGAATATTTCAACAGTAATGTAGAATCACTCAGTCATGCACTGAATATAATTGTATTTCTCATACTCTATTTGAATTTGAAAACATCAGCTTTATTCACTACATTGTTAACTTTTTGAATGCTTTTGGTTCTAAACGATCAGTGAAAATACTTGTCCATTTGTGTAATCTGTGCACTTTCACAACAACTTAAAAGGAGGTTGTCTTTCAGGCCTCCAACCAGCAGGTGGAGCCAAAGAAACTCACCGGACTGCGTCTCTGAGACCAGCAAAAAGGAAGAGAGAACAGACCTGGGTCAGAGAGTGAGTGACAAATCAGTCAACGGGACAACAACTAAAACTGGACACAACACATCTTTACTTCAACCGCAAAGCTGCCATAATGCAACACTTTGGCCAACGTCGAATCACGCTGCGACGGCCCACTTGGCATGCAGAAGCTGAACTGAGACCAGTTCACAGCTTAGTGTGTGTTCTTTTCTTACTTTGCATTATGTAACAAACGCGTGCTTTGCCAGAAAGGTTGAAGTAAAGTTTAAGTAAACAGAAAGAATTGATAAAAACCCCCCAAAAAACAAGTGGTGGGTTTTAGTGCTAAAAAGGGGCATGTTAAAACAGAATCTACATGCAAAAACAGAGACAATGACATTCCACCACAGTCCTTTATGATGGTGGGCCATTTGAAGAAAAAAAAAACAAAAAACGCAAGGAGCTTACCGGACTTCTCCTCTACAAAGGAAAGCAGAAAGTTGACAGAAAAGATGAACCCGATGAGATCCTAAAACAAACGTCATAAGGCAGAATTCTGTCAGTGTCAGCTCACCAGGGAAGGAGAGAGTGCCAGTCCTCCCACAGAGGCTTTCAGCTCGTCCATCGATGGGGGGACGCACCGGCCGCTGTCCGCCACCAGCGGCTTGATCCGGATTTTGAACTTTTTCTTGCTGTCCTCGTCGTCGTCCGAGTCGCTGGAGGAGAAGAAGTGCTTCTCTTTGGAAGCTGGTGAACGCTTGTCAAGGGCAAAGTGTGATGAATTCGATCTGAAACTGCTCTCACTGTCTGTCTGTCAGCCTAGAAAGTCCAGTTTGTTTGGTGAGGTGTGAATGCGCAATCGAAATCTGACTCGGACCCAAAAGGCAAACTCTGGTCCGCCTAAAAATGCAGATCTCGGTTCGGTTCAGTTGAAGGTAGCTCTGCTGTGGTTTGAATGCAGATGCGAATTACAAGCAGACCGGAGGAGGCACAGGGCATTCTGGGTAAATACAACCAAAACAAACAGGAGATAGCGCTAATGAGAGAAATCCTACAACCACTGAAATCTAACACTCCCACTTTTGTTTACATTTTGGTCCGAAAGAAGCTGTGCTCATGTCGTCTTCTTCATCTTCATCTCTCTTCCTTTACCACCACAGGCCAGCACCAGCCTGTGGTTTGGATCTTTTGACACAGTGCATGTGTGAAAGCAAACATCCCCAGCTGAAAATGTAGCAAATGTTGCAATTATGGTCCCAGATCGAACTGAGTCATCTGGACTATCAGGTGTGAAAACACCCCTAGCTAAAACAGTAAAGAACAGAAGACGTACTCTTGCCCCTGCTCTGGTTCTAAATCGTCCTGCATGACAAGGTCTCAAAAGACCAGTCTGTGTGTGTGCCCACTGATCATACAAGATGAAGGGACGAGCTTAAATTAGCCGAAAAGGCTGGCGTGAAGCAGAAATCTGTACAGGCCAAAACCTTTGAACATTTTTCTGAAAACCTGCTGAAAAGAAATTATGAGTAGAAGAAGTAATAAAAAATACAGTTTGAGATGTTCAAAGTTAGCATGGAAGAGTTTTCCTCATACCGTGTCTGTCCTATAAGATTTTCACATAGATGTAAAGGTTAGATTTTCCGACTCTCAGGAGGTCAAGCAATAAAAAATTCAGTCGCAACAATAGTCTTTCCCAGCTTCCCGTCAAATTGTTTTTTTGAAGCTAATTTTAACCTCTAGTGGGCCAAAAGCAGCAGCTTCATCATCCATCGCTGCCGTTTCTGGATCTCACGTGCGCGTCAGATTAATGGCCGTACCAGAAACACGCAAATACAAAGGTTCTGCCTTTGAATTAAAAAAAAAATGTGATGAATGGCTTTCAAATTGTTTAACGTGCTAAAATCTGTCCTTGTTAAAGCTGAGGCAGCTGAGCGGCAGACCTGGTGTCAACATCCTCTGCCATAAAATTTATATTCTGGTCAAAAACATCATAAAAACAGGGATTTAAAAAAAAATAAATATAATAAAAGAAGTTGAAAAAGCACTTGGTATCCTCTCAACCTCTCAACATCGTGTAAGTTGATATATACTGTAATATAGACTACACTGAAGGTGAATTAGTTAGTCTTCAAGCATTCTAGATGATTTAAAAGCTTCCTGAAATCTGCTGAAAAAGCTGAATGTCATAACAGCTGAGTGGGTGAAGTAGAACGTTGAAGGAGTGACTAAAGAGTTGCAGAATGATCACAGCGTTCGCCTGCCTTAATGCTCCTTTGTCTCTATCAACTGCAGAGACAAACACACGGGGGTGGCGGGGCGGGAACGACCATCGATTGGTCTCGTTTGATGCTAAAAGGCACTCAGCTGAAGAGTGACTCCACTAAACAAGTCAATAGCGTCGCAAGCGACATGTTCCGAGAGCGCCGCTTCCTCGTCTCGCTGAAAGGATATCATCCTCTCCCTCACCGGGCCGCAGGCTGAAACCCTCCTCGTCGACGTCAGGTGAGGCCTGTGAGAGAGAGAGAGAGAACGGAGCGGTGGAGGCAGAGTAGGGCGCTGTTGCAAACGGAGGTTTGACTTCACGGATGTCTTGCCCGAGACGTTCGGCTCGCTGGCCGAGCGCCACGACATTCAGCCGTAACTCTCTTCAAACAGCGAATTTAAAAGCCCGACTTACAAAACACTTGGTTCAGAACGCGCAAACAGCAGAGCATTCTGGGTAGACAAACGAGGAGTGCACTGCGGAGACTTACATATCTGTCCCAGTCGATTTCCCCGTAGAAACCGTTAGGAGCTCCGTTGGCCTTTTTCTGAAACAAAAGCAATGTTGGTCATTTAAAAGCTACTCGGGAGGTGAATGGGAAACAGGTGAAGCAGGTTTGCAGCAGCGCAGAAATCGCATCTTACAGAGATGAGACGAAGACAGACAGACATGTTGAGCCAGCATCCAATAAATGAATGGAGACATTTAATAATAAGCAATATGCATTTTTTTTCCATAATTCTTCTTCCATTTTGGCTCAATGTAGGAAAGGAAAAGGAAGCATTCTTTGTACGTACTTTTCCTTTCTTTCCGCTTTCGCCTCCCTCTTTGTCAGGTGAGCTCCTGTTTAAAATATAACAGATAAGTTACATTGGAGACAAACATTCAAGCACTCGTTATTTACAAAACGAGTGCTTTGTAAATAAGGCCTAGAAAAAGTTCCTCACATTGCAAAAATATTTACTCTGAAATATTTTCTTGTTTGTGTATTAGCACATTGAACTCTGGCAAACGCTTTCTGTACCAGGATGTTGTCTAAAAAGTTCCTCAGTTTGTCATTTCTGCTTTGTTGCGTCAGTTATTAGGCTGTTTTTAGAGAGTGGCCCTGCAGCATAAATATGGAGGCATCACAGCGAACTCACGTTGCATCTGTGTCCTTGTCTTTCTTCCGTAAGCCCAGGGCTTTCCTGGTTCGTTTTTTCAGTCCTGGTGCAGGAAATGGAGAGGAACGTCATCATAAATATTATTTACAGCTTGAGTGCCTTATATTCAGTCAATTGCCTTGTCAATAAAGGCTACGCGACAGCAAATAAACAGGATTAACAGGGTAGTAAGCCTTGCAGGAATGTCATTTTCCAGAAAAAACAGAGGAAATGCACAGTTGGCAGTATGTCTGTTTAAATGAAGATATCGATTTGGAACAAACTCTTCGCTATGTGAAGACTGAAATGGTGATGGTCCAATTCCACCCCCTTATTTTCTACATAAAACAGAAAGACAACTGATGGCAAGGTCAAGCGAGGCTTCACTAGAGGTGCTCAAGGAACAACAGAGGAGCAACGATGCAGATCCAGATTTCCATAAAACTCTTTAGCAAAACGTTTCAGTCACGATCCTTCAGAAACGAGCCGCCTCTGAGCTCTGTCTGACCATTCACATAACGCCATGCTTAAAAAAAAAAAAATAATGGGCTGGCAATGCAGGATGTGTCCGGAGGAGTCATGCGACATCGACGTCAACGCTATGCCTAAAATCTGCATGTGAAGACTCCCCGTTCCAATGATGATGGATGAATTCATAGCAGCAATCCTGCTGTTGGGTCTCACCTTCTACCTCACTTGGTGCATCAGAGACATAACAGAGGAGGGCTGACTTCTACTACCTTTATTTAATTGGCCCTTTCAGAAAACACACGGAGAAGGGGAAAAAATTTAGTCGAAACTTGGGTGGGAATTGCTCCTTCACAGTTGCCCTGGAATGAACACTTTCACTTATTGGCTTTTAAATCAGTGGGTGACAGACAATGAATGACTTATTGTTTTTATTTTGTGGTTTTTTAATTATGTTATGGTCATTAGGTTATGTCTATGTTGTACAGCGCTTTGGTCAGCCAAGTGTTATTTTAAAGTCTTACAAATAAAGCATGGTATGTCCTCATATGGTATGGTACTACATGGTATGGCATGGTGTGTGAGGTGTGGTATGACATGGTACAGGACAGTACAGTACAGTATGTTGCGTTATGGCAGTGGTTCCCAAAGTGTGGGGCGTGCCCTCTAGAGGGGGCGCAGGAAGCGGTATGGATGAATGAAAACAGTTATACAAAAGTGTTTCATTGTGAAAATGGTTTGTGGTGTGTTTTGTTTGCAATCTGAAGTGTGAAATAAACTTCAGTGGAGTTTGAAAACAAAATATGTGTTGATTCTTTTTTCTTTTTTGGGGGGGTGAGGGGGGATTTTATCATAATTCATGGGGAGGCCCAGAAAATCTTTGGGAACCACTGCATCATGGGATGGTATGTGTGTGGTGCGGTATGGCATGGTGTGGTATGGGATAACATTGTGTGGTGTATTGTAGTGGGATGCGGCGGGGGATGGTATGGTGTGACATTTTGTTTTTCAGATTAGTGCCAGAAACATCTCACCCCATGAACCTTATCTCAATAGTATCTCAATAGTAAACACCACGCTTTACAATATTGTTTTTTAGTTGAATACACAGCTATGCAGATCACTCCATGTATTCCAGCAAGATTTGATTTGGTAACCCGTTTATGAGGCCCGCATGAGGAGAAGCTAGTGAAACATTAGGAATCTATAAATACACTTGAGTGAAGGTCTCCTATATGCTAGGTTGGATGAGATTTAAGACACTTTCGTTACAGATTACATACTTTGCTTTTTTATATTTTGTATCATCTTGTCTCAGTACATTTTAGAGCTGATGCTTAATTTTCTTGTAAAATTGTTAATATCTGATTTCGTTTTATTGGCTTTTCATTTATAGACAGAAGTTCTGGGAATGATGAAATGCAATGCTTTAGGTTAACTTTGAACTGAACAGCATAGACTAAACACTGATTATTTCGTCAACAAATGACTTTATGTTAAATGCAAATGACAACACTTCCTACATTAACCTTTCAATTAATGCTGCTTTTGCTTCTTGCAGAGACAGCCAAAACAAAAAGTACGCTGAAACTTGGTGTGTTAAGCAGTTTGCACTACTCTCTGTCTCGGATAAAAGAGAGCAAACCTCTGACTCACTCACATTCCTGTCTTCATGGAGGATATGTTTTCATTATAAAAAGGGGCATTTTAGTTGATATTTTCTGCATTGTTAACTCATATGACCTTCATTTGAGTCTGGACCTACTGGAGGCAGTAGAGCGTCAATCAGCAAGTGCTGCTGCCACAAGTACAACCTGTGTACTTCCTACACAGGTTGTACGCATTGTTTGGCTGATATAAAGAAACTGGGTTCTTTTTTTCACTCCTTACTGCTACAAATGAGAGGCTGTATTGACGGCATAAGTTTCCTGTCTGCCATGTGATTGCTCTTTGCACTCTGCTCAGATGAGCCTTGTATTGCAGAAAACAGAGAGTCAAAGCAGCTGACACACTCATCTTAAACATTTACAATGTTCAAAGCAAAGTGCTACGTTCTTACAGCAGTTTTGTAAGTTTTGTTCCCACATGATTTTAAGGAGCTGCTCTGAAATATACAATTAACGAGTCCTATCAAAGCCGAGAGCAAACATCCTAGCGTTAGCCTAGCACTTCAGTGCTAGTGCTCCGCATAAAAATATCGTCAGACCTTATTTACTCATCTTTCAGATAATATAGTATTAAGGATACTTCTTTGTTTTACCAGCAGTGGATACATATCTCTACAAAAGTTCAACTTGATTCACAAAACAGAATATTTACAACCACAGCCCAGGATAGAAGAAAACTGTGCAGCTACCAAACCAACTACTGTTTCTTAGAGAAAAAAGTGAATCAGAGGTCATAACTATAGCAGTCACTGTGCTTCTGGCACGGGCTGGAAAGACTTATGAATTAGATAGTCCTTTTATGACAAATAAAACCAGACAAGCTCCAAGTTTATTTCAGTAATGCTATGATACAGCTTCTCCGCATCAGCAAAGCCTGTCGTGAATGCTAGTGCTAGTTAGCATCTCCACAGGTGACAGTGGAAAAACTCTTTTCCTCTATGATCTTTTTCTGTTTCTCTGGCTGTAGCACATTTAGCAGCACATTCACAAGGATGACTGACAGGGCAAAGGCCCTCCTCCTCGCTCTGATTGGTTGTTTTTGGTCGGGAGCTGTGCATTTCTTCTGACGGCTGTAGCTCAGGGAGGATGTGGAGGAGCTTGATCTTTTCACAGATTATATGTCTGATGTTATTCAGTCAAGAAATGGTGAAAGCTAAATGACATGTAAAAAATGTTTCTTTAATAAAACTTTTACACACTGCAGCTTTAGGTCTGCAGTTGTAACTTGAAAAATTGCGGAAAAAGTTCAATACTCTTCCGGGACTATGCAACAGCGATGAACTTGCAGACGTCTGTGTTGAGTGTGGATTCCCACATGACAAGTGAGCACATCATCATAGCAGGATGACTGCAGGCCTTTTGCTAATATTAGCCACCTTCCATCACCAGGCGGCTGGAAGTGCATGGCCAAACTCTCTGCATATGGCAAACCGGATTACATCCATCGATCAACTGATGTTGACACGGAAACCTGAGCAGAAACCGGAGCATCCTGTTTACCGGTTATCTACAAGGTGGACGTACCGTCTTAAAACATACAAAAACAGCAGTGCAAAGGGAAACACATTAAACCGACATCACACTGCTGCCCTCTCTGTAGACCTGCCACACACACACACACACACACACACAATGTCACACTCACGCACTGCTGCAGCCATGGTGCTAAACCGGTCATGCACATACCTCCTTCACTCCGCGCAGCATGACAGATCACACCAACGGATTCACTAGCTTTAATGACCCAGCGGGACACGAGAGGGCAAGAGGGGGACGTGGCGAGAACTGCGAGAGGAACAAGCGCTGCGAGGAACGTTTACCTTGCATCATAGTCGCTGATTTTCATCCTACGTCGCCCTCCGGGGTGCACACGTGGACAGAAGAAGAAGAAGAAAGATCTAGGCGGCCAAAACGGAGCCTGGGCAGGGCATGGCTAATTGTGCACAGCTCATCCCACCTCCCTCCACCGCTGTGAAGCACGATGTTGATTTCTTCCACCCTCAAGAGGGCCGGGCTCGCACAAGGGAGGCACGACGACAAACCGCGACACACTTGGAGGACCACGAGCAAGAAGACAGACCGAGGGAATAAACACTCCGAATACGGGGGGGAAAGCAGGAGGAACGGAGGGGAGGGGAGTGTCCTCCCTGAGTGCACTAGGCCCCGGACGCCTGAGCAGCATCGACACACGCCATCTCTGTGAAGGGGTGAGGAGGGGGTGGGGGGCGGTGGGATGCTGAGGAGGAAGAGAGAGCGGCACAGAGAGCTAGATGGGCAGAGAGAGGCAGAGGAAGAGTGGGAGAAGGAGGAGGAAGCTCTGTGATGTCACATCTGCAGTGAGCCAATCCGTGAAAGCACGGTCACATGGCAGGCCGCTGTCCTCTAATGCCTCGGTTAGTTAGCGCCGTCTTTCCTTGCCTTGAGCGTACACTCAGCTGCGTGCACACTGTGAGAAAAAAAAAGAAGAAAAGATCTCAGCTTGTCGTGGACATTTAGATGTCTACTGAAGAAATGCCTCACTGGGAAAGACAAGGATTTAATTTCAATGTATTAACTTTGTTTAACTTGTAAAATAAAATAGAGAAACAAAAATGCATGGCGAGGAAAAAACTGCCACTTTAAAGCTGCAGTATGTAACTTTTATAAAGAATATGTGTGTGCGTTTGTTCAGACAGTGACCATGTCGTGACAGTTTGTTATGAGACAGATAATCTGTGAAAAGATTAATCTCCTCCACCTCCTCCCTGAGCTGTTACTGCCGTCTGATGAAGCGCCCAAACAAAAACAACCAATCAGAGCCAGGAGGAGGGGCATAGTGCTGCCAGTCTTTCTCGTGAATGTGCTGCTAAATGTGCTAATGGTGGAGAAACAACTTATGATTACGGGAAAATTGTTTATCTGCTAGTTATGCTCATGCTAACTTGAATGAGCATTCACAACAGGCTATGCTGTCTAGAGCATAGCAGAGAGAAAAGTGGGAGTGGAAGGGAGGATGAGCAGCACCTCACAAGATTGTGACTGACAGCACTAAGACCCACCTCCTGTCTCTGATTGGTTGTTTCTAGTTTGCACTAGGCACTAGGAGAAGATTACCCATCTTATACCAAACTGTCACAACTTAGTGACTGTTTCAACAAATATGTAAAAAGCATATTCTTTATGAAAGTTACATATTGCAGCTTTGACAAATTTAGTGATACAGTTCTTGTGCCAAATAAAAGTCTCTGACATCGGTCTGAAGAAAGATTGTCCCACTGGTGTCTTTTATATGAAGCCCAATCGAGGGCAGCCCATACAGACTCTGGGCTTTGACTAGGCCCAGGACATTTTCTTTCTTAATTCTGAATCTAATAGACATGTTGCGATGACTTCCTGCAGGTGGCGTTTCAGAAAGAGCAATAGTTTCTTAAAGAGACAGAGGCACAATTTCAGCGTATTAAATCACTTTTCCTTTTTAGGACAATTCCTTTTTAGGCATGTTTGATATATGTAGCATTTTAATAACAACTGAAGACAACAGTTACTCAACTGAGCTATAAAATGACACTTTGTGCTTTGAAAACACATAACACTGCCCCTTTAAAATCTTTCTACATCAGTCAACAGGAAAGGCAACTGCTCCTGATAGTAACTTCACAGAACCTAACCTAAGAAAAATCTTTAAAATCCTTTTTAAAGTGTTTCTGCTGTTTGAACTCTATGCAGCAAAACAGCAACAGCAACTCAACCACAGCAGGCCGAAAACTGACAGCTATAATTATTGCATCCTCTCACTTTAGCCCAGAAGGAAAAGGGAGTGGCAGAGGACAGACCTTTTTTTTTTTTTCCTTTTTTCCCGACTCTATGTGACATATGCAGCAGCGCAACACAACAGCGACGATGTAATCAGCTAAAAATATTTTGCAGATTTAAAAGTAGTTCAAGGGAGGCGCGCGGCGCGTTGGCAGTGGGAGTTAACATTTCTATGGCAGCAGTCATGAAATTTTAAAGTTGAGAAAACGTTTGGTTGTTTCATCTGTGATGGTTCCGATCTCTCGTGCGGATGACAGCTGAAGATGCTGATCTGTGAATGTTATTTGCTACAACTACATGTCAATGAAAAGTCTCACAACCTGAAGCCGTTGAACGACGGATTAAAAAACGAAGCCCGGAACGTGACCACGTCGTCCTGATCTAGTTGTCAACAGAGAGGTCTATTTCTGGGTCCCGCTGCTGGCATGAGCGTCCAGCAATAGTTGTTAATGAGCTTACCTAGCAAGAGCCCAGGGTGTGTTCCTGTGTGCTTCCCTTCTTACGCAAGAAGCCACCCAGGGGTCATAGGTCGCGGCAGCAAGGATTACGTTATACGAGTAGCGGGTCGTCCTTTCATCGAAACAGTTTTTGTAAAATTGAGCTGTATTATGTATTGCGTGACAGAAGTACAAAAAAATTAGCATCTTATGAATGTTGATGAATGAGTGATTGCAACGTACTAAACAATCTACAAGGGGTGTCCAAACGTTTTGACACGTGGGCCAAAATTGTCGACTCAAAAGTTCGCACAGCACGAGGAGATAAATATAAAACCAAAATCAAGCACGTAAAGAAGTCCAATTTATTAAATTTTTTTGCTTGATTTTTGTTGGAAGCCAATATCTTTTGTAGTGGATCCAAAACTCAAAAGGGATTTTTACATGTTTGTAGTATTAAGGGAAAGGCATCCAGTTTTCACATTATTTTGGGCACATAATGTGAACAAATTCATTATGTGCATAATTTGAACAAATTCATTCTGAGTTATCAGAACAACTATGGGTCACTTTCTTTAAAAATGACTTCTACATTTAGCCAAGTTTAATAAACGAAATAAAAGCTGTTCTCTTGATAGATGTAGAAAAGTAGAGCCAACTTTATTATATTGAAATCAGAAAGGGAGGAATTTCCATTTGATCTCCTCTGTTTTGGGGACAACAGGACAGCATGCAGAGTTCTCCTACTGGAAACATAAGCTCTGCACTGAATGGTTGAGACCGCTGGCTGTGACAGATGCAGAGTGCCTGCTGGTGGCTGAAAGGCGACATGGCTTTCCTGCTGGTGTGTCAGGTGAGTGTTGCCTGAGGTGAGTTCACGACCACAGGTTCTAATGTGCTGCCCCAGCAGGGAGGCGAGCTGTGGGTTTACAGCACGTTAAACCCGCTCGCATTAACATGATATCGCAGGGGTTAGCCTTTGTTAGCTAGAAAAAGACTATTTACTTCATTTCTGCGACTTTATCAGATCAGACAAAGCATCGGGACAAATGTTTCCTTTTTCCTACCTGAATTCAGGAGCAACAGTAGCCGCCTTTCCGTTGCAGATGTGCGAATAAGCCTGTTCACGCGACAAGTCGTTGAAAATCATGGCGGCCATTACCGTTACAGTCGGTGCTTTTTGGGGGGAAAGTGGGAGTCGGCCATTTTACATTAGAGCTGAGATTCAGTACTTTCAAGTGGCACACATTTTTATGGACCGTACCGCGCTGTGTCCCGAATAAAATAACAAACACAAACCGTCATCCTCTGAGTCCTTCCTCGTTCTTCTTCGTCGTTATGTATTTTATTTTATTTTTCTTTCGTTGCCAGGAGTGACGGTCTGCAGTTGATCACATGACTCGCGCGTGCGCGAAAGAAAGTTTCAGTGACGGGTTTGAGTCAATTTAGAAAAAGTGGAGTCTCCCCTCCATTGTTTGCTTTTTTAAATTGGCGTCTTTTTATTCAGCGAATTCATTTTTCGAATTATAAATTGGCGCAATTTTTGGGTGAATGATAAACGCAGCTAGTGGGAGGCGAATAAATTATTAGTCCTCCTTGGACTCTGAGGATGATGATGATGATGTCACCCGGAAGCACAACGAACATCGATTGAACGCATGTGAGTTTTGCTGTTTTCTTCTTTGAATATTTTGTTTTTTTATTTTATTTGTGATTTTAAATAATGTCAGAAACTGCTTGGAAGATCCACAATTTCTACACGCAAAAAGAAAAGAGAAATGTAATATTTCACACAAAAACTCACTTGACACAACATCTTGTGACTGCATAATAACAGTAAACATTATAATGACAATCTCAGTTATGACTTTTTTTTTTTTGCTGTCTTTGCCATCTGGGTGTCTGACTTTTTTTATTTATTTATTTATTTTAGCATTTTGGTCTCGTTTGTGTGGGCTGAGAATATTTAGAATATATGAAACTCTTTTCAACCAGATAACTATCATATTAGCATGCAAAATGTCAGTTCACGACACCTGAAAGTCGACATTAATTACACTCCAAAGGAATGTCTTCTGTATTTCCACCACTAGATGGTAGTGCAACCCTGGAAATGCTCATCCCATTTATTAGATTTTTTTTTCACCAGCGTCTTAACCCAGCCAGTTTCGGGGGGGGGGGGTTTGCCGTCAACATCTAAAAATCCTGCATGCGCTCTGAACTTTCCGTCCGCGAATAAAAATAAAATTCGCCTAACGAGCTGTGAAAATGACACAGTTTGTGTGGTGGGAGTTCTGCTGGCAGCGTCGCTGTAATCCGATCGCGGCGGTACGTGATGTCAGATGCCATGACAACCCAAACTCACCAATAAAAACACAGCAGCCTCGCAGCCGGCGATGGGAACCGTGGATCGGGAGGTGGCGGTGTTATGCACCGGTGAATTAACCAATTGTCTCTGGGCAGAAAAGGCTCAGCACCGCGAATCACCAGGGGAAGAAAAGGAGCAAAAAAAAAAAAAAAAAGAAAGGGATGATGTAATCCTTTAAAGGAACATTCACACAAATGTAAAGACGGTGGCGATGGACACACGGGTTGAACTAAAGCTGAAATCATCACCGGGAAATTTACACGTGTATGTCCTTCAGGCAAATTGTTTGTCTCCTTGAACAGAAACAATAAAGTAGCTTGAAACCCCTCTTCAGCTTGCCCATATGCCACATTTTTAGATTTCTGGATTAGCCTGCTGTTGCTTTTAAGGGATGGCTACAGTCCTTGTCACCACTATGCGTTTTGGAATACTCCCAAAATGTCCTGGCTTATGGGATAATTTTACCAGGAATATGAATATGGGTTGAAGAAAGGACCAGAACCAGTTCTTTGGGCAAATGTGCATGTTGGACATGGCTAGCCAAAGCTCGAGCTAACTGCTTGGCCTGTTAAAAAGGCTAACCTGAACAAGCTGGTTTTCTTGTTTGAAGAAAAGCTGTTAACCCTCTGACACTGACCTTGTGATTTAGCATTATATCACTACACACGTAATATTTAAAAAGTGTTATACATTGAGTTAATTGTTTGTCCAGTGAAAGTCTAATCAAGGTGCATTCTGTTTGTATTCAGAACCCACACCTTCCAAGTTCCCAGTCGGAAATACAAGAATGCCTGGTGAACTTGGAATTCCAGGTCAGAGGTCACCAACCAACCTCAAGTTGAGTATCAAGTATGCGTCTTGCACATATGAAATGTAGACATGGCATATATTGGAAAATGTACTCAGTAACACCGCCAATGGTTTGTGTCTCATCAAATTACACAGAGCGAAGTGTAAAATATCCATTCTGAACGTGTTTATTTGTGTTTTAATGTATAAGTTGATGTGAAAAACATTCCTGCATGCATTGTAGTAGTTAGCACCGCAACAATTAGCAAAGCCATGGTTTTCTCACATGCAGCTAGATCAGGGTCCCGTTTTGGGTGCGACTTTGTTGTCACCTCAGTTTGTTCCGACTTCTGGAACAAATTTAGCATAACATTGAACATTATGTACAATTAATGTTGTTTTAATTTTTATGGGGGGTGTTTGTTGGGAAAAAAAAAATACATTTTTACCTAAATATTACTTGATTGGTTCTTCAAGTTAAGTGGTACAGTTGACTCCAGGGTTAATACCTGAGATTTTCCCTGGAGAGGTATCCAGATTGATTCATATTAAAGGTAACAATTATACCTTTAATATGCAACAATGTGAAACCATCTTGGGATTACCACAGAAGCTAATACAGTCTTCCTTATCTCTGCTCTTAAGGGTACAGTCAATCAGGGTCAAGGAAAATGAATGGAGCTCCTGTATTGTTCGTTTTGCTAACGCCATGTAAAGTAGGTCTTTTAGATTCCCTACTTGTAATATGACTTTCTTATAAAACTTTCATGCAGTATTAGAAAAGTAATAACCACCTATCTTAGAATCTAAAATGTTTCACTTGCATCTTGATCTGAGCCTCTTGTTACTTGCGTCATGTTCAGACTCTTAAGAAATGAGAAGCTGGTTCATCTTCACATCAGTGGTTTGTAGGAAATTTGTTCCCGAGATAACAAGGCCTCGGGATGACTGTAGTTCAGTGTTAGAGTAGTTGTCTTACAATTGGAAGGTTGTAGGTATGACTCCGTATGTCACGTATCAACGTGGCCCTGGCACATCGACGGGTGGGCAAGGCAGTCAACCCCAAGTTGCTTTACTGATCTGCATAAAGCACTTTGAGATGTCAGTGTCACTGGGAGGGTGCTACGTAAATTCAGATGTTTCTAAAGGCCTTTAGCTGAACTCCTGGAAGGAATGTCTTAAAGGTACAGAACAACAGGAAAAGTTCAGACAGGTAGATGTCAAAACCGTTGTTTGTGACATATTCTTGAATCCCTTCAGATGAAGGCGTCACGTTTTCAGGGTCTATTCCCTATTTTCCACTGATAGACAGGCTCTGGTTATGTGATTTCTTGATCCTAAGGGGTCTGTCAGAGAAATCTAACCGGGCCGGGCTGGTCAAAAGAAAATTATTGCTATTTTGGCCAAATGGGTTTAGTAATCTTCTTCTGACATTTCTTTTCAACCAAACTCGTGCATGCCTTGTTCTTTTCAAAACCTGACTTTTCTCACAGCATCTAGTTTTGTTGTTAGCAGTCAGGAGAACACAAAACAGAAACATCGTACTTATAAAAAAAAAAAAAACATAATCTGTGGTGTAGACTTCAGTGTCAGAGTATTCTGCTGTGAACCAGATCGAGAACCTGACCTGCCTTGTTTGCATATGACCTCAGCTCCAACGCCTCAGGCTAAACAGAAACACCATCCATTATAAGGAGTGGTTAACCAGCTCTCTCCCAAATTACAGTGACTCTGGATTCCAATTTTACTGATCTAGCAGTTGCGCAGCTCCACATATCATGTTACACACTGTTCTCAGAGTGTTACTCACGCAGACTATCCTTCCCTTGCAAAGAACAAAACAAAAAAAAACACACAAAAAAAATGAGCTGGTTGTTCAACAGGCAACCAGAATTAGCTCATTTGGTGATCTGCAAGTCGACCTTCGGAGACGTTTCTGCCAAAGTAAATTTCATGTTTCTGCCTGTGACTGTAATGTCGCCGTTGACCCTCCCCACCCCCTCCCACCCTCAGCCACATCCTCTGACGAATGACGGTGGAACATTTTCACCACCTTGGCGGAGAGGCCGTTGCACACAAACGTTTCCTGAGGATGTCTGTCTGCCAGACCGCTCCTCGCGCTTGGTGCTCCCTGATTACGACTGGAGACCCTGGAGAGGTATTCAGATAAAGCCTTGATTACACAGAGCTGACCCCGCTTTTAACCTGCCGGTGAGCCTCCTGTCTTCGCCCTCCTCTATCTGCCGAAGCTCCAGGCCCCCGTCCAGGCAGAGTTGCTCCAGCTCCTCGAGCTTCATTTTTCCATAACTCCGGCTTCCTATGAGACATTTGCCCTGTTCAGTGCTGATCTTTGGCCGCTTAGACTAAAGATAAGCTAACCTCTGCCATCAAGTTGTTAAGCCTCTAGTATTAACTGCTTTGTTTGTGCAGTTTCTAAGCTTAAGGGCCCCGTTTACATGGAGCCTCCGTTGAGTTAAACCTTAATGTTTTTGTTGCCGTCCAGCCGCTCGTTTACGCGACTCCAGTGACCAGAGTCTCTCACATCGAAACTTTTTGGTACCAGGTCTCAGAGTGGAACTTATCTGTAACTCCCCCAGCAGCGTTAAAAAAACAACAAAAACCATGAAAAAATAAGGGGGACTACATTTACCCCAAAACAGTCAGAAATTTTGAGATGAAATTTTTTTGAGAAAATGATTTAAAAACGATACAGAAATGTTGAGACTAATCTCAGAAAATTCAAGAAAAAAAAAAAAACAAACTAAGAAGTTTTGGAGTTTGAAGAGTTGAAAAGTTGCTTTAAAAAAAACCCCTCAAATTTTGAGATTCATCTCAGAAATTTTAGAGCAAAAAACGTGAATTTTTTTTCACTTCTGAAACTCAAATTTCCTGTTTTTGTGTTTCAGAGTTTTTATTTTATTTTTGCATATTTTTGACTTTTCGAACTACACATGTAATACTTAAAATATCCTTGTTTTTTTCTCGAAAATTTCAGAGATTTTTTTTTGCAGAAATTTACTCCTTTTTTCTAATACACCATCCCACTTAACCTGTTCAGTTTAGCACATGCTACATATGCAAAGCGTCCATGGGAGACGTGTTGCTATTTACAGTGAGGTGGAAACTTAAGTCAAAAGGCCGTGTACTTCGATGACACGCTTAACGTCACACCGCCGTCTATTGGCCAGGCATGACAACTACAACTCATACAAGCTTTCTAAACATGGAACTTTTTGCTAATTGAGTTTTAAAGGGTTTTGTTTCAGACATGAGGATTTACAGAAGAAATCCGGTGCAAGGACTTGGATCTAAAAAATAGGGGTACACTTTGAGTGAAATGTGAATGGGTTCTATCACTGTTTCCTACTTTCTCCCACCCTCCTGCAAGCACCAAGCCAAGGGATTTTCCTTCCCACCATCGCTGGCTGGAGCACTATTTCCGGATTGTGTTCATTTACTTTAGTTTGCAGAGCACACAGGAATGTGAGGCCATGGAAAACTGAGAGTGGCAATGTGGCCACGGCGGTCGGGAGGGAAAGACACAGAAAGGAAGAGCGAGGTGCGCGTGCTGGATAGAGAGAAGGCAAGACGGAGCTGAGACGAGCCCGCGAGCTACAGACTCCACCAAAATAGCACAAGGAAGAATCTCTGCGGGTAACATAAATTTGCACACGACGAGCGTAATCAAAGGGAGAAGGCTCAGACATGCAACATAAACAAGCCTCGTGATGTTAGGGATTCCTTTTGTCGCAACCGGGTTCGTCCTCCCCCGGCTTGCTCCGTCGCCCGTCTCAGGGTTCGCCCGGTCGCTTCCGCTTTCTCCTCCACATCCCACCGGGATGCGCTGGCTGACGCCCAGGCCAGAGTACGGGCCTGTTTGTGACCCGGTGACCTCTTGACATTTCCACGGTTGATAAAAGCTGGCGCTCTGTGACGGGTGTAATTGTCAAAGTGGTCATGTGGGCTTAAGAGGTCTTAAGAGTTTCAAGCGGCTTGCTCTAACTCCACTGGATGAATAAACAGGATCGGCTCCATTAACGGAGGTCGTTTTTTTTATCTGCGCTAAATGAGATTTTAGAGGAATCTGGAAAACAGTTGGCCGACGCTTTAAAAGGGTACACTCGAGCCTCCTGCTATGCTACCAAATTTAATTAGAAATGTAACTTGACCAGCTACCTATGCAGTTATCCTAAAAAAAAAAAAAAAAAAAAATCCATTAGTTGGCAGATGTTTTTGCACCAACATGGTGGTCTCCAGATCCAGCTGAATTCCTCAAAAGTTTCTGGTGACGATCAAACAAGACAACGTATTGTGAAAGTTTTCATACCCTTTGAAGTTTTTCACAATTTCTCATGTTGCAAGTACAACTTTCACTTTTTTATTTTCTTTTTTGGTGATTTCAAATAAAAGCATAAGTGACTCAACCTTTTGGAATTAGTCTTTATTAGTTTTGAACATCTAGTTACCGCATTTTTTGCCATTTTGTTTCGCATTGGAAAACCAATTACCATATTCTAACGTTAATATTGTATTAATAAGCCACACAGTGTAGCACCATAAAAATAGGGCTAAATTAAGATGCCAGTTGGCTGGTATTATAGTGCACATTTTTTTAAATTAAGTATTTTATTTGACCACTCGATGACTTTAATTGAGTCGCTGGAGTTCTGAATAGGAATTTAGACAATAAATGCAGACCGATTTATTCATTGCGGGCAACCAACAGAGTGAAACTGAGATGTCTGACATATTGTCACACACAATATGTTTTGTCCAGTGACCAAAAATATCTCTTAAAAAGGATTTTCCCTCGCAGCTGTTGCCTTTTTATTTCCCACACGGTTTGTTTTTAACTGTGAGTTTGATCCATTGTTTCACCCAGTTCGATAATTATAATCTTCTGCTCAGCCTACCTCTTATTCTTCCATGCCACAAATTAAAAAGACGTTCGCAAGAGCAGACGATTTTCGTTTTCACCACCGCAACGTACTGCGCCACGGACGTCGTGTTTCACAGTAGATTACTCTTAAATGTCATGTTTTCGTGCTAAAGCCCGAACGCTAACACTGTCGGTTGAAGAGCTGAGCATGAAAAAAACGTATAGAAATGAACTGTGAACATAAAGCAATCACAAGACTGCTGGGACTGAAAAAGGAAAAGTGCAGCTCATAAAGCAAAGTGTTGTAAACTTTATTATTATTTTTTTTCCACTCTTTACAGGGATACAGTCAAAGTCAGAAGACATTCTGTCCTTTTGGTGCCAGGAAAAAAAAACCCCCAAGCATCCAAAAATTGGTGTTTTCTTAACATTTCCTTCAACCTGCTAAGGATTATTTCGTCAGCTAAAGGTTGGAAAGGGACAGCGCTGACCTACTATGTTCCGTAGAGCCAGAAAAGGCTCCTGCCACTCCACCTCTTTCTCCAGCACCTAATTAAAATAACTGAACAGTCGGAATGGTTGGATGCATTAAAATTGTGGTGTACCTCATCGCCAGTATCTATAACTGTAGACCTTCCTCAATGAGTTCTTTGCTGTATGCTTCACAGTCAACTCTGAGTTGTATTGTCACAAAGTGGAAGAGATTGGGAATGACAGTAACTCAGCCATGGAGTGGTACACAATATGAAATATAAAAAGCAGATGCATAGAACACTGAGGTCTATGCCGAACTTTATGTGGCTTTCAGATTAGCTAAAGGTCAGTGTGTAGTATCCTGGCCATTGCCTTACAATGCAATTTCGTTCAATTCTAATCTTGCTTCACAGCACAGGCTGGGCTCTTCTTTCTTGACTTGGATTCCCTCCAGTAGTGTTCAACCGGACCAATAAGCAAACAGAAGACGTTTTGATGTCGATTTTCTGAATTGTTTTAGAATCATAGTCTGCTTGTGGCTTTAGAAATGGCCGTGGAGGACTGGTTTTTTGCCAGAATAATGTGTAGAGAACTTCGTGGAATGGGCATTGATGGCCGTACGTGTTCCAGTCCATCCTTACATCTGTCGTAAAATGCAATATAAGTGTTGGATGCAGTGGTGTGAAGCTTGCCACTGCCAGAATATAGAGGCCAGGAGATGGAGGAGTCTGGATTTGAGTCTGGTCTGACTCAATTGAGTCAAATAAAAGGTTTCAATAAAAGGGAGAACTAATGTTTCAGCAAACCTAGACATTTGGGACAATTTCACGATCCCGAATTAGTGGCAACTGCTTTGGGACTGTCCCTTCCTGTCAACTCCTTAACTGTCACTCTCAAAACACATAGATATAGGTCGATGGGTTCATTGGGATACCGTGTGTCATCATGACAGCTAAGCGGTTCAAACATAGCTCTCTACAAGGTCTTTATGGACATGTGACAAAACTCACTGACTCATAACATGACTGATAGAGTTTGGTGGGAAAGAACTTGGCAGGCCTGAACAGAGTCCAGACCTCAACCCAATAGAACAAGATGTGGGATAAATACGAGTGGAGGACTTCAGGTCCAACACCAGTGTCTGACCTCAATATTTAACTCTAGAAGAATGGTAACATATTCCCAATAAATATGCCCTTTTGTGGAAGTCGATAGTTGAAGCTGTTACATCCACAAAGATTGAGGATATTGAACTCAATCTGTTAAGAAATGGGATATAACGCAAGTTAAAGTCTGTATGAAGGCAGATAAGCAAATACATTTTGCAATGCAGCATACAGAGCATCGCAAATACAGTTTACAATTTTATTATCCCTCCACGACTATGTATTTCTGATTTTTCCAGTTAACATTGTGACACTAAAACGATCGTAAACCTCGGTCTACCTTCTCGCGTACGCCATGACAGATGAACCGATTTCTTTGCCAATTCTGTCTTTAATCTTAGTCATGCCGGCACAAAACAAATTAGAGGTTCATTTTGCAAAAAGGAGGAAGAGAAGAAAAGAAAAAGAAAAAACTCCTCAAATCACAAGAAACACATTCTTTGCTTGTGTCACCCTGACAAAGTCAGCCTGTGCAAAGTCAGCACTTTTACCGGCCGGTCATCTGCCCACCAGAATCTTGTGTCCCGAGATTACGAACAAAAACAGCACCCACTGTTAAAGGGGGAGGATCACATTCATTTAACTTACATGATACGGCAACATCGTAATCAGTATTTTCGGAACAGCCGGTGTGCATTAGAGCTGTATTTATATTGTGGAAAAGTTTGTGGAGGGGTTCTTATCATAACCCATAAATCAACTGGGACACATATGACCCGTACGGGAAAAAAAGATTAACAAAACGTAATAGAGTGCCGCACTCTTCCTATTGTTCATTTAGCTGCATGATTTTCTTTCATGTCCCAGTGCAATCCCAGCCTCGGTTAACCATCCTAACTCAAGCAAAAGGAGAATGAATAACATCACGCCGCACAATCTGCTTACATTTGATTTATCAGCACAGGGATCCTTTATTGAAGTAGGATGACATTTAAACGGTTGTAACAATGTAATTAAGTCGTGGCATGAGATTTTTTATTATTATTTTTTTTCAGTTCTCGAACTCCATCCCCAGGTCAAGTCAATTAAAGTCAAACAGATGATGGCAGTGGCGACTCTAGACCAAATGTACCAGTGGGGAAAGTTTTTTTTTTCTTTTTTTTTTTTTCTTGGGTGCACCAGACAAAAAATGAAACAGACAAACAACAACAAAAGGCCCAGAGCAATAATTCATTGTTTAATATATGAGCCAAAGAGCAACCCGACCCAGCGTCGGGTTGCTGGGTTAGCTTTAATGATTAACTTTAATTATAGACTGAGCCCGAAGGAAACCTGACGTATTATTTTAATGAAGTTTTTACTGCTTTCATTTATAGGTTATAATCTGAGCACGTAAGCAGTGTTACTTCTCCCGTTTTTAGCTTTCGCTTAACGTCTTCCAGCTCCGTCTTGTCACTTGTAACCGCAGGGTGAGTCAAATGCGAATCTTCTGGGATGTGTGATTGATGGGAGAGGAGCAGGGTGGGGCCGCATGCGCATTGTGCAGTCTGATTAACTTTCTTTCTTTTTTCATTGATACAGTAAACTACCTAATCACCTGTCTAGACTATTACAAGTAGATTAAAACATCTTTACATTGAGCATTCTTAAAGGGGCAATATTGTGTGTTTTCCAGGTACAGTGACATTTTATAGCACAATCAAGAAACGGTGTCAGTTATAAAATGTTGTGCATATAGCTTAAAAGAAATTTTACTTTGTGATTTAATGCTTTGAAATTGTGCCTCTGTCTCTTTAAGAAACTATTGCTCTTTCTGACACTCCGCCTTCAGGAAGTCATCACAACATGGCTCCTCTATTAACCCTTTAACAACGTTTTTACCAGTGTTCCCCTGAGAAGGGCCTCATATAATGAGCTCAGCTGATGCGCCGTTGCTGAGACTAGCCAGCAGCTAATTGCTGCTGGCTAGTCTGAAGGAGCTGAGTGGAGGAGAGGTGGGAAGAGCTCTGTGAGGTGAAAGCTTGGAAACTTTAGGTCTGAGGAGGAGCTGGGCCTCGAAGGCGGAGCTAAGTCCAACCAGACGTTTTGCACATATGAATGGTTGTCACGGGAGATTAAAGGATTTCTCAGACATGAATGAACAAATCAAAGCAACACTCTAGATATGTTTAGATGAAAAAAATAACATTATGTAAAACTCAAAAAAGTTGAATTTACGCAATACCACATTTTTTATAAACACGCTATGGAAACTGTAATCCTATGTCAAATTAGCCAAAGCTAAAAGTGCAACACCTTAACTTTTAGTTCATTGTTAAGGTGAACAAAATGAAACCGGTCCAAATGAACGGTGCACATCATCATAAGATGTTGACATAGTCCCATCTCTTCAGTACAGGGGCCATGACCAGGGCCAGTTCTACAGGGGCCCCGGCCCCTCTCCAGAGCCGCCCACAGATGACCGGGTATATATTTTTAACCCTCAGGGGAGGCGCATCCCAAACTATGACCCTGAAAGACTGGATTAAATCCTGATGCATGACGCAGAAAATAGGTTTATTTGTTCCTCCTCGCGGCTCAAGGCTGTGTCATTTACTCAGTCGGGTCACTGATGTTGCTGCTGTTTGTGCAGGAGGCGCGTAATCCTAGATTCTCCCGTCTTGCCATCCTCTTTATTGTTATGGCTCTTGTCTTGAGTGTGCGGCACATGTTAAAATAACTTCTCCAAGACCTGCTGTGGCCAGCGTGGTTGTTCCTGGGAGTTTGCATGCGGGGCAATGAGGTGGCAGTGGCATGTTCTTGCGTGCCGAAACCGGAGGGCTGGCCAAAGGGGGGGTTAAGGGGGAGTCGGTTTGTTTTGTCAGCAAAATGTCAATCTGTTCTTCGCGAGGTTATCCCATATGATCTCCCTAAATACACAGGATGGGGTTTGTCCATCTGGTTGGCAGTTGAGAGCTCTCACACTCCCCCCACCCCCTTCTCTCTCCCACCCATTAACACCCACCAGTGCGAGCCTACGTCTAGAGGTCCTGGCTTTCTACCTCCCACCAAGAGGATGTGAAAAGGCCGACAAAGCTTTCCATTCTCTTCCCCTTACTGTCAGATTTTTGGATCAGTGTAATCCTCGGATGGCTGGAACACGTGTACAGCGGTTCGGTTGCTCCCTAACAACTTACTTGACAACGAAAACAATGCGATGCTGGTTTTCTCCAAAAAAGTGAGACCCCCCACATCCCCCCCTTTCCCTCTGCCGCCCAAAAAAAAAAGGAACTGAACTCTCAACCAACCCTGCTACTACCCAAGCAAAAAAAAAAAAAGTCCAGTAAGCCAGATCATTCCCTGTCCAAACTGCCTTGGGCTCCCCCTAAGCTATTCAGCGTGTGCAAATGAAAGATGTGTCTTGGAACGGGGCTGGCCTCAAGGCGCAGCAGAACCAGCCTCACACACACACACACACGCACGCACACGCACACACACACACACACACACACACACACACACACACAGATAGAGAGCAGTCCTCTGGACGAGCTTGGCACCCACACTAGCAACTGTGGGCCAAAACTCATGTTGCGTGCTAACTCTCTCCCTTCTCTCCCCCTGCCTCCCTCCCCTCATGCTAACCCGCTCTGCAATTATATGCTGCACTCCCACCCAAACATGCAAGAATAGGCCTTCTCAGTCAACAGACAAACCAAGTCATTCTGTCCTCAAAACCATGACATCATGACCATTTGACTTCAGCATGAAATTCAAGCTTAATTTAAATTTGTCAGGGAAAAAAAAAGAGAAAGAAAGAAAATGTGGTGTGTGTTACATTGGCAGAGGGCTGCAGCGCTGTTCTCTGTAACTTTCTGCAGTTCTGAGAAGGCAAAGCTAATTTATTCTCTGGAACATCAAGCTCATGAGGCTTATGTGACCCGAGCCAATCGCCTTGGTGCTTTGAGAAATTTCTTAACTGGGGAAGAACATGCATCAGGATGCAGCTGAGTTGTAGCGGCGGTGTAAGCGCTAACTGTCTCAGTGAGGTTTCCGAACAAGCAAAGGAGTCTTTAATCATCCTTATTGCTTGACCTCTTTTTCAAATGTTGTCAGGTTGACATAACTTCACTGACACTGTGTGTGCTAGACAAACACGAAGTTGTCACATGGGACTCAAAGTGTTCACAAATAAAAAGTTGAAAAATGTGGTGTGCATATCTATGGAGCTAAATTGGGGCCTTAAAGTGTGTTCAAAAGAAACAAAAGTAAACTAAACTTCTAAAATAAACATCTTCAGTTTCAGATCTCTTTGTTTCAGTTTCAATTGTCTTTTTGTTCAATGAATATTGTATTTTTTTTTTTTTTTTTACTAAATTCATGGCTCCAATTCAGCTCCGTACATGTGTTTTCAGCCCTCCTGACTCAAGCAGGGACAGTTTTCCCCTTGCTTCCTAGATCTATTTCTCCTTTGGGATAAATTATCATATCTTATCTTAATCCTTCATACAAATACAATTGCAAGTCTTTTACTTGAGTAAGAGTAGCGATACTTCACCCTATGTCACTCAAGTAAAAGTAAAAGTGGCCTTACAAGTCAAGTAAGAGTAAAAAAGTATTTGGTAAAAAGGCGACTTAGGTACATTTCATATTTAAAAAAAAAAAAAAAAAAAACATAATCAGCCGGACCAAACTACAAGGCTATGTGGAAATATTGGTATTTTAAGTACCAAAATGAAACTAATTAAAATAAGAAAACATAATTATGAAATCAGACAAAAGTGACATTGTTCCAAATCAATTTCTTTCAGTAATAAATTTGTACAAAGGTAACAAATTTAACGCAGGTCTGTGTGTGGTGAATTTTTGGCCACAACAAGCTTGTTCTTCATTCAGTGAAGTGGGTAAATAATCCAGACAGTTTGCTCAAGTAAGAGTAGCAACACTTCACAATGAAATGACGCATGTAAAAGCGAGAAGTACAGGGTAATAAAAAAGAAAATACTCCCAGATGTGCTTTTTATTATTTTTTATTTTTGCAATTTTTTTCAATCTTCAAACACATGGAACAGATTTTGATCTAAGGATATCTGTTGTAAGTTCAGCGACATGTTCAGTATCGTAGCCCTGATGGAAGGTGAAGCTCAGGCAAATAAAATACAATAAAATAGTGAAACAAAGTCATGTAGAAAAACTTAAAAACACATCTACAAAACGTAATGGACACCTTCCTCATGTTGTGTCCTCTACATGGTTTGTGGCAAATTTTGAGCAGGACCTCTTCTGGGTTTCATTCATTCATAATTCACCACTAAACACAGATTTCCCCCTATTAGCTATGAATCTCTACTGCTCCTCCTCATTGACGTTCTCAGATTTTTGTTTGCAAAGATCGCCGAAAACTGCGTGTACTTGTCCTTCGACATCGCTATTATGCGCTACTTTGTGTTGGTCCGTCATAAAATCCGCCTCGAGGCTGTAAAAACTACAAAGGGTCCGACTATTCGAGCAAGGCAATGTATTCGGACCACTTTAACATGCAAAACAAAAGTCACTTGAACACTGTTTACGGGGGAAAAAACAAACATGAACATGTTTAAAACTTGGCAACAGTATTGGTTTCTCTCAGGTTTTAAAAGGCCGCAGGACTGATTGAACCGCTGATAGCTATTCCCCAGATCTGCCTCCCAACGATGTCCTGTCCCGTGTTCTGGGACGGAGTTCATAAAAGTGTGTGAGCGCTTGCATTTGCATGCATACATGCCACAGCCAGTGATTTGAACCTCGGCCCAGGGGCCTGCAACAAAGAGAGGTGGTGGGTTTTTTTTTTTTAGTGCAACTCCACTTGCTCTCCCACACTCTCATAAATAACTATCCAGATTCTCCTGGCCCGGCCCTGGACCCGAAGAGAGACAAGGGGAGAGAAAGGAGCCATTTAGACAGCTCCTTTCCTCTCATGCCATGCAAGTGACCTCTTCTATGGGTCAAGCAGTCCGACCGCAACTCCGTCCTCTCGCCCTCACCCCCTACTCCCTGCCCATGCTGACGCTAACTTGAAAAACCCCAACACTGGTGCAGCTGACAGAAACCACTTAAGTAAGCTTGAGGCATTGTGAAGGAGATTTTTTTCTTCTTCTTCTTCTTTTTTTAAGACTGTGAAGGCCTCACAAGCTCCCGGGCCCAGAGCATGTGAGATGGCAGCTGGGGTCAGAGTTGAAGGTCCCCAATATGGGAGGAGGGGGATAAATCCTGCATCACGGACGACAATGGCCGCCGTCCCCACTGACAATGATGCCTTTGTGGACTACGGGTTGCTTGGTGTGTCCTGGAGCTGTGCCTAATAGAGTTATAGTGCTAATGTGATGGCTGTGTAGCAGAGTAGAGTAGTGTCCTTTCATGGGAGGGGGAGTTGGGTGTTGGTGGGGGTAGAGGGGGGCGAAACTGCCCAGGAGCTTGAGAGAGTTCTCGGCTTTTCAGTTTTACTCTGGATGAAAGCCGGCGATTGTGCGGCTCCGTTTGTTTGCGTGTGTGACGGAGAAAGAGAGAGTTTTCTCTCTGGACTCCAGCGAGGCTCCGAGCCATGGATCCTCGGCCCGCCGACACCCGTGACTCGTCCGTTTATAGCGCCGCGGCGCATCCTGGTTCAGCGTGCAGGTGGGGCTGACTGGTGCGTGACTTCGCCGTTTTGTGACGGAGGGGTCGGACTCCGTTCAGAATGCCTCGAGTCATTGTTTTTAGAAGTTCAAACAGAATTTAAATTGTTTTCTAAACTAAGACCATATATTTAAACACGGCCCATAAAAAGACATTTTGTCACCGTCTTACGATAAATCAGACTACATTGCTCTATTTTATGTCAGTCAGTACGGAAGCCGAGAGAGGTCATATTCGCATTTTAATTGTGTTTCTTATTGCTATTGCAAAATTTCGACATTAGCAAAATATCAACAAGGTATTGCGCACATTTGCAATGGAAAAATGCAGCTACTGTGTCTCAGAAAATCTTAAGTTTACACCGTCGGCAAAGACAAACTATCCGCTTCTGATAATTCTAATAATGAGAAATGAATACACCTTGGTTTTGTCATTCTAGCACCTTCTGCGTCACTTTTTAAAAGATTTACGTGAATGGATGTATTTTTTTTTTTAAATCCACAACTTCAAAATATATTTCCACTATGTTATACAAGATCTACAGTCTGCTTTTATCTTAAATCAGATAAAAGCAGACTTTTTATCTGCGACCAGTTCTTTTGCTACTGGTAGCAAAAGAAGAAACTTGCAGATATCTTCTGCTTGCGCTGCACATACTCAAACCTTTATTTGGATCTTGCACAGGGGCGGGGAGGCTCCGGAGAAACAGGCTGATGAAACCACATGGATCATCGTCCTCTGCATACCTCAGACACTCAGCTGGTAGACTTTATGCGGCGGCGTGCCACAAGTACCTCAGTTGTCACCTCTGTTAGGAAGATTAAGCACAGGCAAAATAGAGTGGCAGACGATGAGTGGTGGGTATGACCACCGGGTGCTAATTCAGACTACGAGGGGGGAAGGAGAAGCAGGCCATTCTTATACAAACGAGACGCAGTGAGACACCAAAGTTCTTGGGGAAAAAATAAATAAATAAAATGGTATGTCAGTTTCGCTGATGCCTATAGTAACAGTAGCCTCCAATTTGACATTCCCTCCATCAAACATTGGTTTGTACTTCTTTTTTTCCCTCTCCCCTCTTTTCTGGCTTCTCTTTGACCTCCTTAAAAGAACAAGCTATGTTTCCCAGGGCCCAGCTATTTGAAGCTCATAGTTTTGGTTTTTCCAAGGTTTTTCTGTTCCAAGTCAAGCCGTTCAGACACTGTCCCTACTTACATTTCCACAATGGCAGGGTCCCGGGGTCCAGACCAAAGCCGCCCTGCGCTCTGCCCGCAGTTGAGTTGCCTCTGGCAGGACCGCTGCATGCTTTGTGTGCTGGTTCTGGCTGCCGATCAGGGAAACCCCACAGTTTCACCATGGTGAATGTCGAGCGCACTGCCAGGACCATTATGTATCCCTTTATTGGCCATGAATGGCAGCACACTACGGTACAAAGGACTTAAGGGATGCGCAGTTTGCTCAAGGCTACAATGCAAGACAGTGACACAGACACTGGTCAACTAAACAAGTCCCTGTTATGATCTCCCAGTTGTGTCTGCAAAGGGTTTTCCCAACGTACAGCAATCGGATCAAACTTGAACTTGAAAATCTGATGATGATTACCCACAAAAGAAAAATCACAGCAAGCATTACTTTAGCGCGCCATTGTCCTGTGCAATTGATTCAGTTTTTATGACTTATTTTGGCGAAGAGATTGACTGCCCAGGGTTCATCACAAACGCATTTAACACTCTTGAATAAGGGGATTAACACTTGTTTCACATTTTCACTCCAGAGTTCACATACCACACACTAAACCACACTGACCTAATAATCTCCTCAACACCACACGCATCACGTCTCCCCGGCGCTTCCGTTTTTAAACTTCCTCTCCTGACCTTGCGGGACCAGCAAATCGTCCAAACTCCAATTAATTCACGAGAATTACTGACCCTTTGGTCGGTCACTTCACGTCGATTCCAGGATGAAAGTTTGTGTCAAAAGGAGTTTCCTCCTGCCCTTAACAGTGAGAAACATCTGCCTGCTGTTTTCAAACTCGCACACGGTGTCCTCGCAATCTGGTGACAAAACGGCCATGGATATCAAGATGAGTCACATCAGCTAACCGGCAGCTGGCATCCTTGCAGTATCAGCCGATCCTGTTAATCTTCCGATTAGCTTCCAATGATTCCATCAGGGCTGCTAGGATTGGGGGGTGCAGAGCCTTGAGATTTAACAAACAAGTCAGTCCTGTCCTCAAGCTACTCAAAGAGATGACAACGAGAAGGAACATCAGGAAGATGAAAACATAAATGAATAAATAACAGCAGCTGCCATTAATCATAAATTTGCGCAAGTTGAAAGTACGAACATAAATTGGCTTAACAAAAACAACAATTTCGAAGAATGCTTTTTGTTCAAAAGATTTTTGTGGTAGGATCTGGTGGTTTTTCGGCCGTATAAAAATAGATATGTTTCGAAGAACTGCAACAGAAATGCTTTTTTTGCGCCACACGAGTCACGTGATCAACAGCAGGATGTTACTACTGGCAGAAACGCCAAAGAAAATGAGAAGTACTAGGGGGGACGATAGTTTTGTTTTTTACGGACAATGTGCGGCTGGCTCTAACAGAATCACACAGTTCATAAAAAGCTGTGTGTCATTCAAACGTGTTGAATCTCTTCTGTAAAATTGCAGACTCCAATTTCCCCAAAACGCTCATACGTAGCTGCTCCAACAACCTAATAATATGCCAACGTCTCCTCTGGTGGCTGATGGATTCCGAACAGCAACTGTTTACATGATTTTTAATGATTCATCGCGTGAATAAGCTTATTCTTTCGCATGTGACTTTAAAGTTGTTCCTTATTTAACGGAAACTCCGCAATTGCAAAATTGTGCTTGTTGTTTATTTTTGAAGTCGGTGGAATAACGACAAAAGCTTTCCTCGTGTCTGTAGTGGAAACGCAGCTAACACGGCCTGGCTAACACACCAGCAGCAAATGTTCGCCGCACCAGCATATCCTGAGCTGTACTGCTGGTCTGTTTCCAGGCGACGGTGGCAACGTGTGGCATAGTTCAGGCCGAGAAGCTGAAGGGGCACATTCTGAGCTCAGCTGACAGCGGGGGGGGGGGGGGGGGGGGGGGGGGGGGGGGCCGGGGAGAAGAAGAGAGGGGGGGGGGGGCTGGGTTGGGTTTCAGCCAAGTGACATGCCGTGACATGCCATGACATGCTCTCAAGCTCAAGTATGAAGACATGGAAGGCCCAAGAACAACACTTGGACATCGTATATTACCTATAAACAGATACGGACACATGCGAGGACATTCACCCGACGTAAACACCGGAAAAAAGTCACGGAGCTGCCACTGTAAAGTTATTCCTCCAACATCTAATGTTAGAAGTTATTTCACATTTGTGTATGGTTCTACATGAATTTGTTTTTCAAAACATATGGATTATATGAAGTAGGTTTTGGCCTCTTTCAGCCCCCCCATAAATGAGTAAAAGCTGGTCGTCTTTAGGCCACCAAGAAGCTGGTTGGAGAGACTAACCCAGAAATACAAATACATTTAGGTTAAAACTGATTATTTCTTTGCTGCCCTGTGTGGCAGTCTCCTGCCTGATGGAGATAGGCGCCACCAGCCTCCCTCACGGTGGAGTTCAACGCACTCCACTCACATTAACATTATTCTGCAGAACAATTGCACCATTTCCAGTTTTATCAAATGGAAGCGGTTCAGTAAAGTTGGACCTGGCTGTTGTTTGAAAAATGGACGTCTTCTGGTCATACTTCTTACCGAACATTGCAGTTTTTGACACAGTTTTGAATTAAAACTATGAACATGGTGCACAGGTGTCGTCAATGCCTTTGAACTTAAAATGTATTTGGTTTTGGTCACAACTTAATCCAGATATTGTTGAACTGAGTCTTCTCACATATCAGTCGACAAAATTTATTGTAGATTTAGTTGATTAGGATACGAAGTCAATGTGGGAATGCATTTTGGAGTCCTCTTAAACCTACATACTGAAAAAAAAGGAAATGCACATGCAAACAAAAAACATTTGGAAATGATGTCAGGCTCAGTTTTCGCACAGAACAACAACAACAACAACAACGGAGGACATCCGTGTTCTGTCTGAACTTCTTCACCTGGTGAAGAAAAATCTGGTCATTGCGGAACATTTATGCCATCGAAGAACAACTTAAATGACTCTACTCAGTTCCGAAAACCCAACTCTGGGTCAGAAAATTTACAAAGCCTCACTGCCTGCTGCAGGCCTGGCATGCACACTGCATTTAGAAAGCGCTGGAGATTTTTGACATGGAGATGAAAATGATGCATTTTCATTAAACAAAGAATGTGGCATCACAGAGGACACTGCAGTAAGCGTGCCAGGCCAGTCGGTGGTGCTTTAGCGGTGCCACAGAACAACGCAAGAACTATCGGACAAAACCGGATGGCACCATGCTTTTTGTGAGAGTAAGGATGGACCCACAACATTATTGTTTCTCAAAAAAGAAAAAAAAATAACAAAAGAAGAAGATGCACAAATCATGAAACCATCCTTTTGAAATTTCTCCTTTGCGGATCCACCTAATCTTATTTCTGTGCGGACGCTGGGGCCTTTGTCTGGGAATCAGCTCCATAAAAACTCCACAGACTGGAATGGTGGTAGCTATCAGCTACTTCTCCGGTTGACCACATTACCACAGCAAGGAAGCCGTGTCTCCGTCCAAAACCCTGAAAAAACTCCCTGGCGGCTTGAGATTTAATGTTACTTTGAATTTATTCAGCTCAACCACTCGAGAAGAGAAGTCTCATTGCTTACTTTTCCATCTCATAATCACATTTTTGAGAACAAGCTTTTTTTTGTGTGTGTGTGAAAATGTATGACAAAAAACACACACACACACAAAAAAAAACAAGTTGGGTACTTGTTAAGCATAATTAACAAGTACCCAACTTCTCCTCCAATAGCGTCAAGACATAACCGCGGTGATGCCATTTAGGCTATGAGCTGGCCGGACTGGTAGGGCTAAAGAGAGAGAAGGACGGGCTCCACGCAACCGTCTCCCGTAACTCTCTGGACCGGGGTCAAAAGGCATTTGGCCGTAAAAGCCCGGACACCCACCGAGACAGACCCTCTGACCAAACAGGCCCCGTTCCACTCTCTCTATGTGCAGCCACTAATGTCAGCTGGAGGAAGAGGCCTCGGCTGTTTAATTTTACAGCACAGTGTCATTCTGTGTCGCGGGCAGAACCGCACAATGCACGTATTCACTCGGCACGAACAGGACAGTAATGAACCATTTTTAGCACATGAAGCAAGAAAGCCCAAAATGTCTCATCACAAAATAATCGGTTCTTTCAGCCTCCAAAACGACACTGGTTTTTTTTTTTTTTTGGGGGGGGGGGGTTTCGTCACTGTTAACACACCTGCTATAACTTCTTCAACCGGATGACCTCATAGCGTGCCACAGCTTATGGCAGTAATTAGGAGCGGTGACAGCCAAGATGCCATTTTTGCTGCAGAACGTGTTCGACGAGCTCAACAAGAACATAATACTCCGTTGCCAATGCGAGAGGTCTGTTGCTTCACAGACAAAAGGCTGCGTGGAAACCAAACAACCGAAGGCTAACGCTAAAAAAAAAGAAAAAAAAACCCTGCAAGGTTGTTTCTTTAACACTTGGCTTACGCTGCAGGTTACAGATGTTGGGTAGAGTCAAGAACGAGGCACCAAGTCTCATCATTCCCACTCAGAATGCCAGAATAAAGTACATACAATGATTAAATCAGAGTTCACTGAATCGCTTGTACAGAATGAATCAATAATAGATGATGAAATGATGCATTATAACAATGTTGATGTCTGTGTGTCATGCGCATTGCAAGCTATAGCTAGCTAGCCAGCGAGACGTCATCTGACTCTGGCTACGTGAATGTTAATCGTAGTTAGCTAGCTTGCTGTCATCTAACAAACTGCTCTTATCAAAACACTTTTGTTTATGCCAATAAAAAAATCCTAGACATTATGAGAAGACTTTTTTTTTTCTTTACACAATTCATTTTTACCTGCAAGGTGGGACAGTTGTTATAGATGTTAACAATGTTAATATCAGCGGTTTGCAGTGTTAATATCAGTGGTTTGCAGTGTAGCAAGCTATAGCTACAGTTTCACATAAGAGAGCAGCATTACCAAAATACCTGTTTTCAACAAATGTTTTATACATTTTGATAACACCATCTTTCTTTATTCACCTTCCAATAGCACTCAGTCCTATTGGCTAGATATGCAAACAAGTGGTAGGCATGTGGTAAGGAAGCAATCTGCAACTTTTTTTGTCTGCCTCCTGGTGCCCCCAGGCAACGACGCCCTTGGCAGAGCGCCATATTGCTCCCCCCCCCCAAAAAAAAAAAAAATAAATAAATAAAAACCCACCAGTGGCAGTTAAAATTGTGATGAAATTTTAATTGCAATCTGCTCCGTGAGCTGTGAAACACCCCATGCCCTGGATGTCTGGGACAGAAACTGTTTTCGTTTTGACGATTTTCAAGCAGTTTTGCCTTTTCCATTCATGCCCTGCAAGGATTTATTTTTTTTTTTTTTTTTTTTTCAGCTGTTTCAGCCAGGCCGAGGGGAGCTGAATGAAACGGTCCGGGCGGTACCATTATGATGTAGGGTCGGGGGTTCGGGCATTAAATTAAACAGCCCGGACACACGCAGCTGCTTCGCACCGGGACGCGTCGGAATTGTCGTCCGGAGTTTCTGTTCGGACGAGCGTGTCGTTCAATTTAGCGGAGGTTTGATCTGAGCCGCAGAGGTGGGTGCAGAAACGCCACCTTCCTCAGCCCCCACCCCCCTCTCTTC
The DNA here is from genome assembly GCA_010277015.1 of Poeciliopsis turrubarensis. Lineage (NCBI taxonomy): Eukaryota > Metazoa > Chordata > Actinopteri > Cyprinodontiformes > Poeciliidae > Poeciliopsis > Poeciliopsis turrubarensis. Next base: position 962,183 of record VMRN01000048.1, read on the forward strand.
GTCGGGTTGGTCTGCGCCAAGATGATGTCGGCGCAGCCCCTTTAAAGCCGCCGCACTTCCGAGATGAGCCAAAGAGGAGCTTCGCCACTCAGAGAGGAGGACTGGCCGCCAGACAATCTCTTCTAAAGAAAGACAGACGGAGAGAGAGGAAAGCAGAACCTTTCAGCCTCTTGACAGGCTTTGCTGACACAACGCATCTGGAGTCTGGGATGTTTTCCAACTTGGGATCGAAGGAGGTTCGTTTTGGTCTCGGTCTATGCGGGACGCTGCGTCTGCACCGAAGCCTAAATTAGATCTTTCATCAGAAAAAAAAAAAAAGTTTTTTTTTCTTTTTCTTTTTGAAAGCAAGCTTAAAGAAAACGAGTGCAAAACTGGGACTACTGCCGCAAAACAGGAATGGTTTATCCTCCCGAAGGTTTATTCTACATCGAAATGGATCAAGCACCACCAGGTAAGTCAGGGTTAAACCACAGGCAGCCATTGTCTTGGCTCCGCTGCGGCTTCCCTAAAGGGAAAAAAAGAAGCCGTCCCTCTCTTCCCGTCCGTCTCCTTTTCGCGTCGTCTTCTGTCACGTCTGTAACAGAGATGATTAAATGCTGCACATGCGGGCGGGTTTAATGACCGTCTCCCGGGCAGCGCCGCTGCGCTCCCCCAGCGGCGCTGCCCGGGCACGCATAGCGCAAATTCACTTGGCAATTACGTAATACCCTCTTCTTCTTCTTCGCACCGGGCGCAGAGCGCAGCTCTCCTTTCCTTTTGTCTTGGCGCGCGCTCGCCGGGCTCGCGGTGACGGTCCGCGAGGCTGCGGACGGTTTTGCTTCGGCTTTAGCCTGAGGAAGGAAACAAAAGGAGCGAGGGGAAGAAATACATAAATGTGAGGAAAAGACGCGTTAATGAGCGACTCCGTGAAACGAGGGCTTTGTCCTCCTCCGCAGCCAGCCGTGCCTCATTTGTCTCCTCTGAAAGCAGGCTGCAGGCGAGAAGGTCTCGTGACGAACAGGTCCGCGCTGTGGTTTTATTTGCTTTTGTCTTTTTCACCGTGTGACTATTAATGCGTCATTCCGCTTTAATGACGGTGACAATAGCCGTGATTAAAAGTGAAACGTCCCAAGCCGCGACAAAAGCTCGCAAATCCACGTTTTGTCGTAATTGTCAAAAGGCTCGCGTCGTTTTTAGCCGCAGTTAATGAGGCGGCTTTTGATGTGGGCGACATGTCTCACCGCCCAGGGTGGCGCGGAGCCAGGGGGCGGCAGAAGAACTCAACAACAGAAAAGAAATGGATGATAAAGATATTTTTCATTTATTTTGTATCTCTTTCTTTATGTCGCATTGTTGCGTCCAGTGAAATGCACAAGGTGAATCCAACGTTACAAGTTCAAATTCGGCGCAAAGTCGAAGTTGGAACAGAGAGATTTGTAAAACTTGTGGATAAAAAAAAAAATGAAAAAAAAAATCTTGAATTTCGATTTCGTATGTACATGCTGTCCAACATTAACCCAATCATCTCCAGTTTGTCATTGTGACATAATATATAAACTGATTATGTATGTAAAGGCGTGTGTGTGCGTGTGCGCGTGTGTGTGGACGAAGGGGCGTGGGTCGGGACTTGAGGAAAACTACCAGGGGAAGAAGAAGAGAAAAAAAAAAGCCAAGTTTTGGTCATACTTAATACTTAATTATGAAACATTGCATTGCCCTCTCTGATGCATTAGCGGGGATGTTGATTTTGGCAGGCGGGGGGCTTGGCGTTCTGGCAAGCGATCGGCAGAGAGACAAAGACGGACGAGGTGGTTGCGCAGATGAAAATTTTTCAGACTTCCAGAGTCTCACCGCATTCGTGCCTCCTGCACCTGCCTTTTGCTTATTTTAAGGTCAGAAAAAGAGGTGAGCGGATGCTGCGCGACTGCCACATCCCCCCCCCCCCCCCTCCCCCCCCCCCCCCCCCGCCTCATGAAAGGCACTTTTGTCCGGCCGTGAAATATGCCGCCCTTCAACTCCTCTTGATGCGGTTCGCCCTACTTTTACATGCGTGATGTGTTTATTTTAAAGAAATGCTTACTCTTAGATTTTTTTTTTTTTCCTCCCTCTCCCTTTTACATACCTTGGAAATGTGTGCTATGTAAACCTAACAGACAGGAGGGGCGGTCTGAATTATAATCCAGAGGGTTTCTACACCTTTCGGGACAGCTGAAGTCAGCTTCCAAGAAAAAAAAAAAAAAGAAGCAATTTTAGTCTAGTAATAATTACTGTTCTGACGTTTTGCGCAATTAAAAATTCACGGTTTATCACCACCACTTCTGAGGAGATAATGACCCCCACTCAGAGTCTTCCTAATGATTTGGCCTCCTGACATCTGTTGGAAACTTGCCTGGGCTTGTCCTTAGATCCTAACCAGTTTCATCATATGAGGGTGTTTTAAAGAAGCGGGTGTGTGTGCTGGTGTGAACGGGAGGAGTTAATCCGATGGCAATTCCTTTCACTATACTTATAAAATGTAACCTTTGTTTTTTTGTGTGTGTGTGTGTGCAGCTCTTCCTCCCCGGTCCACAAAGCCAGCGATGAACAACAACAACTGCCTTTCTCCACCTGTATGTTCGCTTCAGGACGCCGAATGGTACTGGGGAGATATAACAAGGTAACAGAACTTTTTCAGCATGAAAAAAAAAATATATATATATATTATTTATCCAGATCAGGTATCTGGTTTGTTGGAAAGTAAGACCCACATCTACCGATTTATCCACAGGGACGAGGTGAACGAGAAGCTTCGCGACACACCTGACGGCTCCTTCCTGGTGCGCGACGCGTCCACGAAGCTGCAAGGAGATTTTACTTTGACTTTACGGTATGTTAAAGAAAAGACGGAGAGAAATCCGTCCAATCTGACCGTGACTCTCCAAATCTAACTCTCTGCCTTCCCAATTTGCATGCATCTTTTTTCCACCGTCGCAGGAAAGACGGACACAACAAGCTGATCAAGATCTACCACCGTGACGGGAAGTACGGCTTCTCGGACCCCTTCACGTTCACGTCGGTGGTGGAGCTCATCTGGTACTACCAGCACCACTCGCTGGTGGAGTACAACGCCATGCTGGACCTGATGCTCATGCATCCCGTGTCCCGTTTCCAACAGGTCAGCGAGGTCTGCCACCGTCAACACGTCCTACTATACAGACGTTTAAAAAATACTGAGGTTAGTGTAAGTCGTATGTCTTCTGATCGGCTGCCGTTTTGGACTTCAGGTGAAGGAAGACAGCGTTGACGTTGCTGGCAGAAAGCTCAAAGAGGTCCACAATCAGTACCAAGAGAAGTCGAAAGAGTTTGACCGTCTTTATGAAGCCTTCACCAAGACCTCGCAGGTAACTGGCTGGTTCTTATAAGTCGGCGTCTTTCGTTAGGACCACAGAGTGTTAGGGCCACGCAAAGAGCAAACGGAGAAAATAAGAATCACATTACGGGGATAAAGTCATATTATGAGAATAAAGTCAGTATTGGGAGAGTAATCAATAGTATGAGAGTAAAGTCGCACAAAAATAAAGATGAATTACAAAAATAAAGTCTCATTTTGAGAATAAAGTCATACAAGAATCAAGTCAAGATAAAATTAGATTAAAATAATATTTAGAGAATTAAGCCAATGTTACAAGAAAAAAAGTCATGCAGGAACCAAATTGAAATAATTTGAGAGAAAAGTCATAAACTACCAGAATAAAGTCATATTACAAGAACAAAGTCAGTATTATGAGAGAAAAGTCATACAAGAATAAAGTTATAGTATTATGAAAATTAAGTCATAAAATTACCACTCTAAAATTCTAAAAATATTTTATTTTCATTGTATTTCAACTCTGTTCTCTTATTCTTTTGACTTTATTCTGGGAATTATCTTTTTATTTTCCTAACATGGCTCTAATACTCTGCGGTACATTAGAAATGGGTTTTTGATGGGAGTATTTTTGTTTTGTCTTCATTTTTTTTTTAATCTCATAAATCTTTCTTCCTACCTTTCAGGAGATCCAGATGAAGCGCACGGCAATAGAGGCTTTCAACGAGGCAATGCTGATCTTCGAGGAGCAGTGTCGCGAGCAGGAGCGATACGGAGAGGAGTTTGAGAGGAACAGCCTATCGGAGGGAGCCGACAATGATTTGGAGAGGTACTTAAAACATGACGCGGCTTTCAAAACAAATAAATTTGAAGTGCTGCTCCCTCGTATTCGTCTGAGTTGGGTCTGTGACATTTGCTTCCTTCCTCCCTCCGTAGCTTTCTGATCAATTACGAAAAGCTGAAGTGCCGACTTGGCGAGATCTACGACAGCAAGCTGCACCTGGAGGAGGACTTGAGGACGCAGGTGGAGGACTACAGAGAGACGGACAGGAAGATCAACAACTTGCGGCCAGACCTCATCCAGCTTCGCAACATCCGAGACCTGTATCTCAAGTGAGTACTTTATCCTTTTCATGTGACCCATGAAAGCCCTTCAGACAAACCGGTTTGAGTTTTGCTGACACTGTAAATTGAATTGAGGAAAAAAAAAAAAAATCCTATCTTCTTCCAGCTGGCTTAATCACAAAGGAGTGCGGCAGAAACGCATAAATGACTGGCTTGGGATACACAACGACAGCCTTGATGAGTAAGTTTTAACAAATAAATGCTCTTGCAGCCAGAAAGGAAACGTTGTGCTTCACTTTTAGACATGTATATATATATATTTATATATATGTAATATATTCAGCACGAATCTTGGTCTTCCAGCACATACGTATTGAAGGGAGACGAGAAGAACCTACCACATCAAGACGAGGCGAGTTGGTTCGTCGGGGAACTGAGTCGAACGCAGGCCGAGGAGATGCTTCAAGGCAAAGTTTCCGGAACGTTCCTGATCCGAGAGAGCAGCAAGCAGGGATGTTACGCCTGCTCCGTTGTGTGAGTATTCAGCAGCTGAGACTGCTTTTGAAATGATCCTGACGATGGGTGCAATGAGATTTAATTGTGATATCCTGAGATATCACAATGCTAAGACCCCTTAGTAGTTCTTGTGAAAATGTAGTCTGTCTAGTAAGGCTCTATCCAGTTGTTGTTAGCAGGTGCTGTTAGCATGGACCTTTGTCTGGTAAAGTCAAAGTCTAAGTTGCAAAGTAACTCAGGTAAACAGATGCCCACTTTAAGATAGGCACCCTGTTCATTCAGTTGAAACTTATTTTGAAGTCAGAAAGTCGTCATTTAGCAACGTTTTTGTATTGACGGAGTCGGCTAGCAAAGTGCTAGTTGGGTCTGCCGACAACACTTAGCTACAAAAGACATTGATGAAACCGCCACCGTTTTACTAGTCACTCTTGTGGCAGCATCCCGGGTATTCTGTTAAAAAGTCTGACTGACAAAATATAAACGATTTGTAAGAACTGGCTAGCAGCTAGCAGCTAACAACCCTAAAGTTCGCAGCTGCTACCAAGCTATCGCCGCTAAATTAAAGGCCTGTGTCAGGTTTTTTTTGTGATGCGCAGTTCAAAATACCTGGTCTGACACTTAAAGACTCATGGAAGACTTAGTTTGAGATAAAGAAAGCATTTAATTTGAGTTGTGAACACGGAGAAAATAGGATTTTTCCAGAAGTCTTTTATTTAGTTCCACCTCAAACACATAATACTGCAAAAACACAAAATGTTTGGTGTCGTTTCCAGTACAAATATCTCAGTACACTTGAAATAAGAAAACTAACTTCCATTTAACTTTTCAGTAAAAAAAAATAGTAGCTTGTTTTAAACTCATATCTCAATATTGAAAAAGTACTAGCGACACGGACAAATTATTTAAATTTTTTCTTTGTGTAGGTGAAATAATGTGCCAATAGAACTTGTACTTTTTTGTCAATATTACGGAATTATTTACTTAAAACAATGTTGATGAAAAGTTATGTGTAGATTAGTTTTGTCTGTCAGCTTCCAAGAACTAGAAACTAGACCCAAAACACCTGTAGAAATCAACCACGTTATAGACGGCCGTCGCTCACCGATGCTTTCTGTTTTACGCAGCGTGAACGAAGAGGTGAAGCACTGCATGATATACAGCACTTCCCACGGCTACGGCTTCGCCGAGCCCTACGACGCCCACTGCTCGCTCAAAGACCTCGTCCTGCACTACCACCTCCACTCCCTCGCGCAGCACAACGACGCCCTGGACGTCCGGCTGCTGCACCCCGTGCACGCCAAGGCGGCGGACCCCGCTTCCCAGCACTCCGACGAACACAAACTGTTACAGACTCCAAAACACATGCAGCCGGGACTCCCGCCCGCAGCCCCGGAGATGTGATCGAGCGGCAAGAGACTTTCCGTCGCGTACCCTGTGAGAAGGACTGCGTTAAAACGGTGCATCGCGTAGAAGATTTGCACTACCGGTGATTCCATCAGCTTTCGCGTGTGGGATCTTGCAGATTTGAAGTGGGACCGGAACTTGAATGTCAACTTGACTGTTTCAAACTGATTTTCTACTTCAGCATTTCAGCACCGTTTGTTCAACGGCCCTCCCCGGGGCCACCCTTTCTTTCGGGCTGTGGTGTTGGGGGGTGGTAAGCGGGGGAGTCCGCGACCGAGAGTTTGTCCACTGGCGTCGGGGGCGCTGTGCCCTCCCAGTTGCTGGAGATGTCCATTTCCGACGTTGGAAATCGATTCAGCTCTTCAGATTTAACCAATATGTCAGATGTGTTGGGATTGCGACTATAAAGTGCATTTGTGAGGTGGGGGGGGGGGGGGGAACAAAAAAGACACGAGGTCGGTATCAGTTAGGTGGGTTAAAATAAAATGCCACATGTGAATATGTCAAAAAAAAAAAAAAAAAAGTCATGGTGCATCTTAACTACTTGCCCCCTTTTTTTTTTTTTAAATATAAAACAATTCATATACAATGGATAATTATGTAGCATTAACATATTGTAGAAAACCATTGTAAAGGCATACTCAATGTTATTACCCATTGACCAAAGCACTTAATAGTGAGCAAAATGACATCCCTGTTTTAGTGTGGTAACTGCATTTTGGCCAGGGTAGGGCGACGTATGTACACCTGCTGACGTGCTGATCGAAACATAATCTGAAGTACTGTATGTTATATTCTGTTACTCAAAGAAGTATAAGCTTTTTGTATTCTATATATATTTTTTCTATAAACACGCCACAAGATGAAAGCTTGACGAAAGTGCAATCCAACAGTATTTCTATTGTTGCAATGTGTGACGAGAATGACGGAGGTGTCCGACGATGTCGCTCGTTGGCGAGAGGTTGACATTTGCCACAAAAAAAAAAAAAAAAAAAAAGAACCCCTCCCCCCCCCTTATCCCTGGTGGTTTCTGTTTTATTTTTTATTTTTTTGTTTGTTTGTTGTTGGTTTTTTTTTTTTTTTTTTTCGGGATTGCGCGGCCTGTTTGTGTGAACTGCCAGATGTCCGGAAGTATCCTGCCTCCATTACTTGAAATTGTGGCGTTGCTCTAGCTATGAATGTTACCGTTTTTTTTTTTTTTTTCTTAACACGCAGCCTACATAGCTTAAAAGGAAAGGAATCCATGTTAAACTCTGCACATTTTTATTGTTTGTTTGTTTTTTTTTCCAAGGTAGAGGACAACTTTGTATAGAGATGCCATAACGTGTTGCTCGTGTTGGTTGGTGGGGAGGAGGTTGATGACGGATCCTTTTGAGAAATTCTTACTCCACTGGAGGACTGAGGAAACTCCTCGAGGAAAAAGCTAAGCAATGTGAGATCCTGGCCTTTATCTTGCTGAGAGACAATAAACTGAAAAGAGTTTTGTCAACTTACGGAGTCGTCTTGTGTTTTCTTTCGAAGAGTCGTTGCGCGCTTTGTGATTGAAATTGACATTGCAGAAAGAGCTTTAGCGCTCTACGCCGGGGGGGTTCAGATGGCAGCCCCTGTTGAACAACACTACAAATTTTGACAATAAATGTTTTGTCAACAAAGTTCTTTGACAATTTTTTTTTTTTTTTGCAAATGAAATTTGTGATTTTTTTTAATTTTTAATTTTAACCCTAACCCTAAGACTAGAAACCCCTTTTTCAGGCGTGCAGTAATTTGTTCATTTCTACTTAAATTAAAATATTGCACGTTTTATCTTTTACTGAGCAGTAACTCACAATGAAATTATCAATTAAAGTTTGGACACCTCTGAATTATGTTGGAGGGGGAAATTATGAGGAACCAATAAGTGTCCTTTAATTTGTCACATGACTGGACATCTACTCAAATTCCCTAAGCTATTTTTTAAAAGCTTAGTGCAATTTTATGGTGACAATGAATCATTATGGAGTCGTGTTATTTCAGGAGTACATTAAGGTTTTTTTTATATATATATAATATGCCGTGTCCCATTCACCATGATTTCATTTTGATCAGTTAAAGATACATTTCATGTTGGCTGTGATAAAGTAAACGTCAGGCTCTTAGGTTTTTATACACTGAAGAAGAAAAACGTAGAAATCACACTCCATGTTCAGCATCAGGATGAGGATAAAGAGGGTGAAATGCAGTAAAAGCTGCAGTAATAGCCCTGTAACCAACATTTAATGTCTCTTTGTTAAGCTACAAAGATCTACACTAAATTATGATAAATGGCTCTACAAGAGACGGTGTTCTTGTTTTCACAATAGAACAATGTTGCCTTCAGGAAACAATCTTGACAAGAACATGCTTCTATGTGTGAATATTCTAGAAAAAACAAAACAAAAAAAGCCGATTATTTTCAGTTGTACTTTATGTTACAATGTTACCTGCTTTAACAAACCCCACAAAAACTTTTCAAAAGCTCTGTAATGTCTCCAGACTATGCCCTAGTCGATTTTCAAACGCAAAAGCACTCAAGACATTTTAATAATGCATACCGTAGATGGTTAACACATTGTCTAAAGTTTGCCGTTTCTCTTTCAGACATCCACTGAAGTCTGAAAGGATTGTTTTTCTCGGCCACCAGAGTTCAGAAGGCTTTGGGGGCAGCGGAGGACACTCTGTGGACAGATGTGGAGGTTTTGGGGGTCAGAGGGGGGAGAGAGGAAGTGATGAAGACAATGGCAGGATGTGTGCAAGCTCTCTGTACTCTAGGTGCCATTAAGTCACCGGAAAAATATGTATACCCAGCTAACTGTGCGAGGAATGCCGTATCGTGAAAAACGACTTTCGCTTAAACGCCGCGCTGAAAGGAATGCAGGAATGTCAAATTCCACTTTGCCAGCTTTAGAACATCCCGGGCTTCCGTCCCATGTTGTGTATTCAGCAGTCGGCCCCATTGCTACCTGATAACAGTTAAAACTGTGCCGAGTTGACAGACCGGGCCCCTGTAACCTGTTGCGGAGATTGCTGTCAATGACCCTAGATGACACTACTACAGGTCCTGAGTGACCTCGACAACAGGTGGCCTCTTTCGAGCATCGCATGAGGCCTGCATTCGGTGAGGATTAATGAGGCACAGTTCCAGGGCACGGATTACTCCTCGTTACCTGTGTCAGCTTGGAAGGCTCTGTCGGGATTGACCATATGCACCGAAGATAGATGGACAGGACAAAATGTACCAAAGGTGAGTCATCCTCGGGCTGCGTGAGAGTCCGAACTGACGGAGAGGGAGTGGGTGGAGGGACAGGAAAGAGGAGGGACAGGAAAAAATGTGTTCAGGGAATAGATTTCACACAAATTTGCCACATAAAAAGCCAGGCGTATTTTAGTGGGAGGCTGGCATTTTCTGGGGTTGGGTTTTGGAGCTGTTTGGGCTAGCTTCTAGCATCTACTGCTACATGTGCTAGAAGAAAAATGTCCACATTTGCCGGGTGTAAATTTTACACCAGACAAGTGTGGACCAGGAAAACTATAGTGGGAAAACTGTAAGGTCTTTAAACTGCTCACTAGAGCCGTGCAGTACTGCATACTTTTGCATGGATCCGATACCAAGTAAATACAGCGCCGGTGTCCCCAACACCAATACTGATACAAGAACTTTTTATTCAAGTTTGATACATCCGTTGTGGTTTTTCCTTTGAATGGTTTTGTTCAAACCTACGACAGAATTTGGACAAAGTTTATAGGCATCTACAAAATATTTTAATACCATATTGACATGATTTGTGTGCATTTTTTCTAAACAAACAACTGGGTTTCCCCCCCTCCAGTGTGTCCTATTGCCCCCTAATACCTGGCTTAGCAGGTTTTCTGGAGGAAACCCTGCACAAAGTTAAAAAAGTTATCATTTGTGACCAAACCGAAACCAGTTTCATTTTTCAGATAGGTTTGCGAAACTACAATACAAAAATAAAAAAAGAAATTCAAGAGGCAATCTAAAACTGAAGCATTGATCTTACCACAGTAGTATCCGATACCGATACTGACTTGATATTGATATTATTAACATTTTGGATCATTTTGGCCCCCCTCCTCGACTCCCCACATCATTTAAAGGTGACGCATGGTGGTGTATTTTGTGTCAATTAGCCACAAAATACAAGGGAACCCCGGCAGAAACCTGCCAGTATCAGAGGCTGCAAAAGACTTGAGACCGGAACAGAAGTTCACCGTCTGCCAGAACAACACGTCTCACCACGCCCTCAGGATTACAATGGTCCAGTTGAAGACTGGACTATTGTCAGAAGTTGCTGTTCATAGACAGTTGAAATATTTTGCCAAGAATAGGCAAAAATTGGTGTCCAGATGTGCAAAACTGACATTCCCCCAAAGACCCGCAGTCGTGCATCCCAGATAAAGGCCGTCCTACATGACTCTGGGGGGTCTGAATTCAAATGGATACCTCGCTTTTCAGACTTTTATTTGTAAAAAACATGGTAACCAATGTAGACAGAATCGGCTCTTGGCAGATAGAGGCTTGTCATCTACCATTTCACTAGATATGGAAGAAAACTGATGTGGTCGTTGCGTAACTGCTCTGCTAAACAAACGACTCTTGATGATGTGGTTTGCAGCGCCATTCTGCTGTACCGAGCTCGACCCAAAGTTGACTCTGGAATTTATCCTGGCTTCAGTAATGGAAATAAGGGGATCGAAACAACACACCCCCCACGTCACAGAGCCCTCCAACATAAACACACCGTTGAATCAGCTAGCATTTGTTGTAATTATGGTGGGGATTCTTCCTCTGTGGTCCCCAATAGTTGGCGAACTGATCTCTTAAAGGCCTGCACTTAGATTAAATATTGTTCTACCAACATTTCAAACAAGACTGGTGTATCGTTTTTGTTTGGAAGGGAAGCCAGGGGGAGGGTTAGTGGAAAAAGAAAATAAACCATATGCAAATGTTTGGGAGCAGAGGTTTTAACTGTCAGAACACTTTTTGCCAAGGTCTGAGTTCATTTATATTTGCTCTTTATAGGCTTATAAAACGATCTAAATCTGACCTCAAATTGAGCTAAACACACATTAGATTCCACAGTCATTATTTAGGAAAAAAAAATCCGAAGCCAAAAAGAAACTATGTGTGAACAACTAATTACATCCTTTCTGCCTTAACAGCAGAAGCTAAATGCCGCTAATCAATTGATCATTAGAAACTGAGACGGTATCCAAGCGGGTTTGGCAGTGTGAAGGTCAGGACTCACACTGGTGTGATGTTCAGCATCAGAACACTTTTTTTTTTCCTTTCCGAAACAGGAAAGTTTGTCACCGTTTGTGCCCTTCGTCTTCATGGAAACGGTGTTTTAGGAGATTCTGCATGTTTGGGAGCTTTAAACAGGCTCCAACATTGAAAATTTCACCCTGGTGTTTTCATGTAGACAGTGAAAAATGCCTCTTTTGTCAAAACCGGACGTATTAGCTCTAACTTGACCTATGACCCGAAACGCGTCATAACCATTGTAATGGGAGATTGCATGTTTGTAGATTCCCTGATTGATTGACTTCACAAAATGATCTGTACTTTGTGCTATTTGACTGAAAAGAGAAGGCTGACAAATGACATATTCCATGTTTGCATTTTTGTTTTGTTGTATGTAACTTGGTGTGGCGTCTCTATACTAATATCCTGTACTCCATGTTTGGCGACTCTACAGGTGTAGGGGAATAAAAACAGCGTTTTGGACAGTTCTCTGTGTTTTGGTGTGGGTGAAAACATTTCTGGAAACGGCCGTTAAGTGTTTTTGAAACAGGCAACGGTTTCCATGTGGACATGGTCTGAAAGGCTGGGAAGGTATCAGCAAATGACCCCAGAGAAGCAATTGTTGCTACCTGACAATACGAGAATGGCTGAAGTATTTCAAGGCATGGATGGCCCAGTAATTTCAGCCCCCAGACCGTACCGTGCAATATCCAAACAAACTTGGGTGTGTTTTTTGGGTTTTTTTTTTTTTGTTTTGTTCCTTTGCTACACTTTCAACTGATGTGGTTCACTTCCACACCGCACTATTTCAAACTAACCTGAAAAGCTGTTCCTTCACCTCACCTCTATTGGCGGTGCGTCAAGGACCACTGAAGGAAACGTCAAAAAAATCAAAACACAGAGCGCTACTTCCTTCTTTAAGAAATGTAAACAAAAATCGAAGTGGAATCAGATTTTAGAGGTTTTAGGATTTCATGTTTGTCGTTGGTTAAAAAAACAACAACAACAAAATAAACCCCCCACAAGGCATTTCTCCTGCTCGCTAGAGTCATGAGTCATTTTCCCAGAATGCCCTTTGCGCTTCTTGCGTTTAGAGTGGTCCACTGTTCACTTGGCGTTCACCAAGCATTCGCATTTCAACCGAAACGGGAGTCGGGTTTTCAGGCGGACCGCGGCTCACTATTTTGGGAGTCCCGTTGCGCATTCACACCCCCCAAAATGAACCGGACCTTCTAGATAAACGCACCAGAGTTTGCCGGAAGCGAACTATGGCTGGTGTGAAAAAAATATCCAAGAGGTCTCTTTGGTAAGTTCATTGTCAATGCTCATAACACTGGTATTAGAAAAGCACAGAATAAATATGGCTTCTTTGCAAGGGTTGCCTTGGGAATGAGGGGGAGGTGGGGGCGGCTAATGCTAAAGAACCACTAAAGTTGGAACAAAAATGACTTCTAGAAAAGTCTCTTAATTCCACCCTCTGTGTCTGAATTCATTGTGAAAGGTCTCGTGTTAGTCATTCATCCAGTTCTCCCTCCCAGCCCGCGCGCTCCCCCGTCAACCAGCTTCCTCCTTTAAAATCCTCACATTTTTGCCTCGCAGTTCTCGATTTAAATTGGTTCTGACTGACAAAGAAAGGAGGAGGGGAAGCGAGGTGGGGGTGGGTGGGGGGTAGCAGGACGAATTACCTTTGGAGTCACGCCTATAACACAAACACACACGGCCAACTGTCTCCCAGGCTTTTAGAAAAATAGCTTTTCGCTTTCAGTTCGGAGGAGCCAATCGAGCTTCTCCTCTCCTCTGTCTCTGTCCGACTCCACACTTTCACGCTCCGGGATCAACCAATGGGAGCCGGAGAACGCGCTGCCCCCCTCGGCCAATCAGCAAGCAGTTGCTATGTTGAAGGCAGAATCGATAAGGATTTTTTTT
>VMRN01000048.1:975796-995563 GCA_010277015.1 Poeciliopsis turrubarensis
CCCCCCTCTCGTTTTTTTTTTTTTTTTTTTTTTTTTTTACAGGCTCACGTTATAGCGGGCTTATAGGCTGAGGGCAGGAGATCCTGTTGCTTGCCAACCGCCGTGTAGGGTGCAGACTAGACCCATTAAACACTGCAGCAGAGCCACGGCTCTTTTGTATCACCACAAATAAAACTTTTTCTGCTGGCTGTGTGTAATAGTTGAAGCTGTTCGTGGAAAAAGAAAAAAAGTTAGGAGTTACAGGAGTTGAGATTTTGACCGAGCAACCCTCATCCATCAGCTGCAAAAATAAAAAAAAGATCATTTAAATGAAACTACACATGAACGCCTAACGTCAATATCCTAAAGTCAACTGTATTTGTACACATTTTCAGCAACCCTCGACGTCGTACAGTCCACGATCGCTGTCGCCAAGTTCTAAACATTACGTTTACATTGCAGCACTTTGTGAAAGTATTTACACCCCATTCAGCTTCACTTTTTAACTAACAACTGTGCATTCTTTAGAGTATTTTATGTGACAGAGGAACGCCAAGTGAAGCGCAACTGTAAAAAGTGGATGGAAAATAAGTCAATGTTTCCAAAATACTTTGCACAAAATAGGTGTGGCATGCATATGTATTCATCCCGTTACCGTAAATAAAACCCAGTCCACCAACTGCCTTCAGATGTCATCTAATAAGTAAATAGAGTCCACTTAACTGTTTCATTTTAAATAGGTATAAGTCAAGCTATGAAAGTCTCAGAACAATAGAGACCAAACTACATCGGGAGTTTTGGTCTCCCAGAACTGCAACTAAGACGTCGTCATCCACCGTGGCCATTGCCTTCCTACCCAATTCCACCAGATTCACATCTCCATTCAGTTATCCGTCTGCGTTTTCTCCCATTGATTTGAATCCCCTTTGGTAGAATTTTAATCAGGCCAATCAGTGAACAGAAGGAGAAATTGTGAACGATGACGTCAATTTTCTGCATCATTTTAGAACCGTAGTCAGCCTGTTGTTTTCGCAGAGGAAGAAGTGAACGAAGCCGTTCAGATTAGCCACGCTTCCAAATATTGAGTCCATGCTATTCAGCTCGGCACTTTTGTCTTCGCTGTGGTTGATGGTTGTTTTCAGCGCAGCCAATTTCCGCTGAGCTACACACGGTCGCGCTGACGTCACAGTGATTGGATCAAAAAACCTCAACAGGGTCCACGTCTTGAGCAAGTAATCGTTTCTCAATAGACCGTCTGTACAACGCGAAGGGTAGAACAAGGGGGTTGGTTTTTACTAATCTGGCCTTAATGGAAAATTAGGAAGAAGAAAGCTATTGCTGAAAGAAAGGCATAGCAAGTTTGCCACAAGCCAAACATGCGGATGAAGGTACTTTAGTCAGATGAGTGAAATTTATAGTCTGCATCCAAAATGTGTTGAAAAACTGAACCCACTGTGAAGCATGAGGATGAAAAATGGTAGATGGGGCTAAATACACGGCAACCCTATAGATGAACACGATTGAGAATCTGGCTGGATTTGGGAAACTGATGTTTAAAAACACTGGCCACCCAATCTGACAGAGCTTGAAATATTTCAAATGACACGTTGACATTTGTGGTGAGAAAAGATGAAAAGTTCAAAAAAGATGAATGAAATCGATTAAGTACATTCAGTGGCATTTCGCCGTATTCTTTGGGTTGCGTCAGAGGACAAGGAAATAGGCCACGTCGTTTACCTCCACCGACTTTGATTTCAGTAACAAGCTCACATCTGTCTGAGATGGGAGGTGACACTGAGCCAGCTCAGGGATGGCATAATGCCGTCCGTTGTCAAACCATAAAGAGAAACGTCAATCCAGATCGAGCACAAGTCAATCAGATTTGCAGGCGCCAGCTTACAGGCAGGGCCGGGAGGCCGATCCCACACTTTTAGAAACCACGGAGACCAGGACATCACCACCTACAGATTGCACAATTCCCTCCTAATTCGGTAGCAAATAAATAAATAAATAAAAAATACACCGTGTCCTTTTTCTCAAGAAGGGACAGCAAGGAGTAAGAGGACGAGGAGAAGGAGGGGTTCTAAAGCGATGACTTCAACGGAGCATCTCACTGTCCCTCGAGCTCCGAGGACAATCTCATTGTGGGAATTCAGCTTTTAGATAGATTAAAAAAGACCCAGCGGGCACGTGGCCGGGAAACTAATGTCGCCAGCGCCGGTGAGGGAGAGCAAGTCGCAACTTTCGAAGCGCAAACCCCTTGAGCGCTAGCTTGTTGGCGTGTGCCGGTGAAAGAGTCTGTCGAAACAAGCATGGGTTCATGGTTTTACGTGTCGAGGGCCAGAAGACTGTTCTGACAACAGAATATTTACACCGATGCTGGGTTTTGCACAAATTCTCTCCTAGTGGTTTGATCTTCCGCCTGTCCAAATTCACTTTCAGCCAGTTTTATCTTATGGACAGCGTCCAGTCGTTCCTATAAAACTCACTGTAGATGGTCATCTGTGGAACGTCATTGATAAGAAGCAATGAGTTTTTCCTCTAACCTTTGCATGTAAATCAGCTCTCTGTGACTGTCCTACCGGAAGGTTTTTTTTTACCTTGTGGGTGTGTCTTATGTGGCAGCCATCTTGGGTCCCAGCTAAAGCAGAGTCTTGCCTCAGACCCAACTGAGGCAAGCGGAGTCAAGCCAACCGCCGTGCCATCAGGACCGAAGCAACCAACCCCACCTGAACACCGTCACTTCACCCAGAAGCTTGCTCTGTCTATATCCATGTCCTGAAGGTGTTAGTGTCTTTAGGCAACTGTTTTATAGGAAGTGCAGTGGTGAGAGCTGGAGTCTGATTGACCGAAACGTAAAGTAGTTCAAAGAACGAAATGACGTGTATTTGCATACAGAAGATGTTTAACCTCATATTTTATTATTGATAAATAATCGTTAGAGTAAGGTAACTTTGTTTCCTTTTGCACCTTATGTGGAAGGCTGAGCTGGGTGGCCAATTTAAATCGAGAAGGCGGGATTTGTCCTGTATGTTAGTGGACTGCTGGATGTGGCAGAGAGACTGATGGGAGGGATGCCATTTTGAAATCTGCTGTTACCTCTGAGAGTTAATAAACCAGCTTCGTTAGCCATAAAGCCAAGACTGACTGATGACTTTTCTTTCCCCACCACACCTCGCAGTGCAACAGTCACGTTCTCATTTTGTCCTTTTGTATTTTCCCTTTTTTTTTTTTCATGTTTTTTTCCAATCTAATTTCTCCTGCAGCTAAAAATAATAGTAATAAAAACATTTTGAGCTGCATGTGGAAACACTGTGTGTTTTAGGAAAATTCAGTACCAATAACACAGGTGGAAGTGTTCGGTGAAGAGGAAAACGGTTGACTGTAATGGCCAGTTTTCATTTGCTACTGTGCTAGCTGCCACTGTCCGTACAAGTCGACAGCGTATTTGTTTCCGATTTTTGCATTCACAAAAGGAAAATTACTTTGTGTTGTACCTAACCTTTTTTCAATGAAAGAAGATTCTTACTTCATAGTAATAATTCAAGACAAAATCTGTCAAGAGAAGCTTCTTGGTAACACACTAATGTTGGCTGCTCGGTACCATTGTTACTCCTCCTACCATGTCATTCACTCAAACATACACAAATTAGAATTGGCACGTCTTCTGTTTCTTTTGTTCGGGGCACTTCAAAAAATATTTTGTGTGCTTTGAAATCCCACAGTCAATATGGAAATACCTGTTGCTGTGGTTTAACATATAGGTAAACCAGCAATCCTTTGAATGTAGCACCGATAAAAATATATATTTCCCTCTCTGGTTGAAATAGCCAGCTAAACGGAAAGCAGTGTGATGCAAAGCTCAAGCATACCCTGTACTTAAAAAAAAAAAAAAGAAAGAGGAAAAAAAGGAGCAGTAATTGTGGTAGCTGATTTCCATACGATGACCCTGATGCTGTTTATTTTGTCTCCCGTTGAATGAGAAATTCTGGGAGCGAGACGAGCGATCACCACAACGGAGAGACTTAGTGACCGCTGATAATGTTATTACGCTTCTGACCAGCAAAAAAAAAAAAAAAAAAAAAAAAAAAACGCTCTGCAGAAAAAAAACACGCAAACACACACGCACGCACACACACACACACACTTAATCCATGTCTACACAACTTTAAAACCATTAGTGTGTACAGACATTTTCAATCTGAGGCCACTTTCCAACTCTAGCATCAGTGGTAGAAATTCTGGGCGTTTGAATGAAACGTCTGTCAACCTCAGGCGGCCGCGCTGTCATGTCAGGCTTGCTGTGAGCATGTATGTAGCGTGTGGCACTGCGCGCTGAATGGAGCCTGCGGTCACGCTTCAATTAACCACTGATGAGGCTCTTGAATTGCAAAGCAGGGCCCGATCATGTCAGGACTGCTAAAAATAAGTTGCACGATTAACACACAAGCATGCACAAATTATGTAAGAAAAAAAAAAAGAAGAAGAAGTAGTAGTTGACCGACAGATAAGACATAGATTGGAGTGACATAATATTTTTCCTTTGTTACTTTAAAATAAGCCGATTAATTAAAAACTCGATTGATTAAAAACTCACCGTTTTTGTTATCGATTGATTAAAAACTCACCGTTTTTGTGCCGCATAAATGAATTCGACCCCAATAAATCGTTTCAAAAGTTAAAAAAACAAACAAAAATTTCAATGGAAAAGACAACCAAATCGGTTTCTTTGTTGTTATTTTTCAAATTTGTGACTATTGATGACAACGTTTCACTGTCATCAGTAGGCTTGTCGTTCGATTTTCTCATTTTCATCGTTCCAATAGAACACATAGTTTGCAAACTAATTCGTTGCAGAATCAGGCGTTTGACAAGTTCACTCTGAAACTGAACACACATTAAATTATTACATTTAATGTCTATTTTTAAATTCATTTTTCATTATTCTTGTGACTGTTATGACTTTCCCCTTTTCCTTAAAAGTGTCTGTACTGTTTTCCCCCAGCCTACCAGTACATAATATGATTTTAAAAATAATAAATAATGGCGACAGACAGTAGGTAAATGTTTTAGACTTAAAATGCTTTTGCAAAGCAGAAAAAAAAACCCGAAATAAGAGACGTCAACATTGCATTTACTCAAGTCTAATCAGGTAAAAGAAAATGTCTGAATTTGTTCAGGATTAGCAGACAAACTTGAAGTTAATCCCAGTGATGGGTGTAGTTCACTGGGTGGCCAAACCAACATTTGCGTTTTTATTGGCCAGCCCTGGTGCCACCAGATCTCCTCCTGTGTGCCAGTGGCAGTCTGGTGACACACTGACAAAAAAAAAAGAAAAGAAAAGCTGGCAACACAAGTGGAGTGACAGATGTTACAGGACTTGTATTTCAGGTGTGTGACTCCTCATCACCGTGAGTGTTATAATCAATTTAGTTTTTTTGTTGTTGTTTTTTTTTTTTTCCACCGGAGAGATGGGATTTCAGAGTGCAGCAGGCAGCACTTGAGAGTGCCGCGTAGCAAGTTTCCAACATGATAATTCAAAGTAATTTGATAAAAAAAAAAAATTAAAAAAAAGACTAACCAAAAAAACCTTTAGTTGTGTCACAGTAGGGGAGTGTTATGATATCAGTAAGGAGGTGTGGAGCCAGGAGAATAACTCCATCTTAAATTACCATTCTGCTGGGGGCCAGAAAGGCAAGAATAACCTGATAATTTACATGTTCGGTTCCTGTGGGTTGTTCTCAAGGATTTTCTGTTCTCCAGCAGGCTTTGGAAGGGAAACACTGCCACCTGGCGTTGGATTCCTTTATAATCTTTTTTTTTTTTTTTTCTTCAAAGTTTTTCCCATTTATTCTCAAGGAGATTGACAAGTCATCAGTGTTTCAGTCTATTTTGATCACTGACTTCAAGGGTGTCCAAAGTGTGGCCCCGTGGCCATTTTGTAGCCCTTGAAATGATTTTGTTTGGCGCTAAACCACAAGTTAAGAATGATAAAATAAAATAAAAATAAAAACACGAAGTGTATTTTGCATTCTTCATCGAATGAATTTTGTGGCTCCTTAGCTCAAAATGTTTGGAGACAAACGTAAGTTTGCCAGCGTTCAGAACAAAAAGTTAAAACTGGGTTCAAAGCTCTTCCACGTTTGGTCTCCTACCTGCCTTTTTTCTTCGTGGGAAACACTGCCACCTGGTGTTGGATTTGTATCGCAACCAGGATCACCAAAGCAAAATAAATAATAAGCATTTGGTCATGCTTATTTCAAGAAATTGAACAACGATTCTTTTACAGTAGAGGTCAAAGGTTTTGTAGTTTTGTTTTTATTTATTTATTTTTTTTTACAATTTTAAAAAAAATATATTTTTACAAAAGCAGTCAAAAAGGAGATGAGGTTGCTATTAAAATGTTACTAAATCAAACAGTTCCATCTCGTCTAGCATAAAATTGCCAATGAGCATAATTTGACTGATATTATTATTATTAGTAGTAATAATAATAATAATATAGCCAATGAGCATAATTATAATAATATTAATAATAATAGTAGTAATAATAATTATTATTAATATAATAATAATAATAATAATAATAATAATAATAATAATAATAATAATAATAATAATAATAATAGGTGAGGGCACATTTACAATGTATAAAAATAATACTGTAGCGTTATTAAAAGCGGCATACACACATTTTTTAGCACGTTTGTATAAAAGGTATTTCACAACAAAAGCCGACGGGACTATTGATTTGGGTTTTTTATAATTATTAAACATAAATAGACTGAAGAAACCTAAATGTGCCAACGTGAAGTTCATAAGAAGTCGCGGTTTTCGTCAGCGTCGAGGCCGTTCGCTCAGTCTCTGTGTTGCGGGTTTGATTAGTGACGCCTGGAGACCCAGACCGGCGCAGTTCAGCCCGGATGAAGCGGATTGACAGTCTGCAGGGCGGCGGAAGTTCTCCGCATCCCCAGCTGTAAACACACCGGTGAGTTTCGGGACAGAGACGGTAAAACTACGTGTCGTCCTTGTGAATCACGCTCCTTATTTTCATTCGGCTGATATTGTCTGTCTGTCTGTTCGGCTGTCGAAGCGGTGTCCCGTTAGCCAAAACCTCGACTGCTGAATTATGTAAACACACACTGTTATCTGCTAGCATGCCAGGCTAAAAGCAGAGAGAAGTGTCATATATTGTGAATAGAAACTGTGCAGCCGCGGGACAGCCAGTTGCATCAACAGCCTTCAGAGGCATTCAGACCTTTGAACATTTTTAATCTTGTGACGTTGCAAACACTGGATTATTATGTTGGCATGTCACGTTGTTTCGTTAATGCGTAATTGTGAGGTTTAAGGAAGAAAGGGGGGCAAAAAAACCCCTGAAAAATGTGATGCATATTAAACACTAATGCTGCGGTGTCTGAATTGGATCTATATCTGGACTTAAAGCTGTTTTTTTTTCTTTATGTTTTAGCACTTGAGTGTACTTCCATACAACCGTTCCACTGTTGCCATGGCGACATAAATCCGGTCAACCCTAGAGGTTGGCATGAATTTAACTTCACCAGCTTCCCTGTCACTGCTGGCCCCTCTGGCCCCCTTTCCCTCAGCATGATGCTGCCACCACCAAGGGGATGGTACTTTCATCAGACACAACGTGATGCCGCAACTTTGTGTTGCTCTTTTGCATAAAAAGACAGTAAAGTTAGGTGACAAGATGTTTCGCTTATGATGAAACAAACAAAAATGCAACAGCCTACCTGGTGGCAGAGTGTGGCTCGTCTGTTTCTCCTTTTTGGGTAGAAGTGGGAAAAAGAGGGAAGAGAAACAACGACAACAAAAAAAAAACTAAACAGAATCAATAGGAAAACAAATTACTCGTTTTCAGTGTTGTATGTTTTCCTTCCTGCTCCCGCTGTGTCACGCAGAGACTCCTCGGACAGGAGGACACCTGTCTCCATGGTAACGCGGCAGCCCCAGCTGCCATGTCCTCCGTCTCCGTGTCAACGTCGGCCGCTTGCGGCCAGGACGCCGCCGTCCTGGCCTCGGAGCGCTACGCCAGCCTCATCCTGGCCCAGATGAACAAGATGCGTCTCCGCTGCGACTTCTGCGACGTGGGGCTCAGAGTGGGCGGGCGCGTCTTCAGAGTCCACCGGCTGGTGCTCGCCGCCAGCAGCCCCTACTTCTCCGCCTTGTTCTCCGGCGGGATGCGGGAGGCGGAGAAAGACGAGGTGCAGATCATCGGCGTGGACACGGAAATCTTTGAGATTCTGCTGGAGTTCATGTACACAGGTACGCCTCTTTTTTGTGTTTGTTTTTGTTATTGTTTTCCTTTCCTCTTGCATTCGAGGTTGGGTTTTGTTTTGTTTTGCAAAGTTATCCGATCTGCGTCTTTCCTTTTTTATTTGTTTGTTTGTTTGTTTGTTTGTTTGTTTTAGGGGCCATCAGTGTCAGCGTGGAGAACGTTCAGGAGCTGATGGTGGCCGCCGACATGCTGCAGCTGATCGAGGTGGTGTCGATATGCGGCGAGTTCCTCAAGGGCCACATGGACCCCTTCAACTGCGTGGGCATCTTTCAGTTTCTGGAGCAGATCGCCTGCATGGAAATGCTGGAATTTACAGAGAACTACATCCACGTTCACTTCCTGGAGGTATGGGCATCGTCCATCCGCATTCTGTCACAGGGTTTTCTAAAAAACAACATGCCCAAATCTTGTTTAGTTTTCCCCAGCAATTACAAACTCTACTTTAATAATCTTGGGATCACAATAAAGCTAATGTTTTCATTAAACTTACTAAGCTTAGTAAACATATTCTTGGATTTCTAAAATTTCTTGATTTATAAAAATAATTAAAAAAAAATGTAAATACCCATATTTATTTTTTTATCTGATTATTAAAAAAACGAGAAATTGCTCTATTAGACTGCAATTGAAGTGTAGCAGTATATATTATCAGTGTCAATAATAGATCATACGTTCAATAGAATTTTCATGCCTGTGTAAAGCCAGAGACACTGAACATTTAGAACCACACGGCATTCTGGGGGATGTAGGGAGATGAAAGGCTTTAGCAACTCATCCTGTCACTAGCTAGCTGAGCTAGCTCGCTCCCTCGCTCGCTCGCTCACTCACTCACTCACTCACTCACTCACTCACTCACTCACTCACTCACTCACTCACTCACTCACACTCTCTCTCTCTCTCTCTCTCTTTGGTTACCTAGCAACAACCTGTTGAGTAGCTGGCGCAGCAACGGTTTCAGGTTTTGCCAACTATGCCTCGTGACTGTCTAAGAATAAACAAACAAGGGCGTTGAGTGAAAAATGGATAGAACGGGAAAGATACCTAAAACAAAAATCGAATCAGTAGTTATCGATTGATATGAAACCCGTATGCATCCTCCAGCCCTATCAAACATCACTTTATTCGATCCAGTCCAACAAATATAAAATAAAAAAGGAACACATTTATGTTCATAAATGGTTTCTTTTTGTTTGTTCCGGACCGTGCGTGTGCATCGTCCGTGTTCACCGCCTCCTTCAGGTGTGCGTCACGGACGAGTTCAGAGGCCTGTCGAAGGATCAGCTGGTGAGGCTTCTGCGGAGCGAGGAGCTGAGGATCGAGGACGAGTACCAAGTGTTCACGGCGGCCATGGACTGGGTCCTGCACGACGTGGCCAAGAGGAAAAAACACGTCGTCGAGGTGCTGGAAGCCGTGCGCTTCCCTCTGCTCTCCCCTCAGAGACTCTTCAAGTACATAGAAGGTGAGGAAAGTATGCCATTAGCACGTAAATCTGATTTTTGTTTGCAATGTGGCTTCAGTGAAGCTGGAGGGTTTAGTGCTTTCCATAGTTTTTATTATTATTAGTATGGCCCTTGTTAATAGATCATTGTAAGAAGTTAGATTTTCTTGAAACAGAACCCCCCCAAAAACTCTTCCCTCTCGTTTGTGAACAAAGGTATTACCGACTTCAGCCTGCGGGTGGCACTGCAGACCCTGCTGAAGGAATACACTGAGGTCACAAAGTCTCCCAAAGAAAATAAGCTGCACAGTCAGCTCCAACCAGCAAAGACGAGACCCAGAAGGAAAGCCAGGAAGTACCTCTACGCAATAGGTCGAGATCTATAAATAATACCAAAACCACCAAGGCCACCATAACACCGAAATAAGACGAAACGCAGAAGTGAAACCGTGAATTGTTTCTTCCTGCCAGGCGGCTACACCCGGCTGCAGGGCGGCCGCTGGAGTGACAGCCGAGCGCTGAGCTGCGTGGAGCGCTTCGACACCTTCAACCAGTACTGGACCACTGTGTCGTCTCTGCACCAGGCCCGCAGCGGGCTGGGCGTGGCCGTCATGGAGGGCATGATCTACGTGGTGGGAGGTGAAAAGGCCGCGCTCTTGCCTTAAGTCGAAAGTCAGCTTCAGGTGACGTGCATTTATTTGATTTCTTTTATGTTTTTGTTTCTCCCGACAGGAGAGAAAGACTCGATGATTTTCGACTGCACAGAACGATACGACCCGGTGACGAAGCAGTGGGCCGCCGTGGCGTCTCTGAATTTCCCGCGATGTGGAGTCGGCGTGTGTCCCTGCCACGGGGCGCTGTACGCACTCGGTAAATACGCCACGTTACTGCTGGGGGCACACGACTGCTCCAAGAGTCATTTTAGATGGGATCCGTCAAATTGCTCAAAATTTTATGAGCGGTACAAGACGCTGACAGCTATCGAAGCAAAGGTTACGCTTTATAAAATGGCAACAAAAAGCATCCATTTATCTTACTGTATGGTTTTAAAGGGCAGACTGAGACGCAGGTCAGTGCGGGACTGTGAAGTGGGTGGGATATGGCACATGGTTTTCAAATTTTCTTGCAGGAAAAAAATATCCGTGGCTTGTATTTGATTCCGTTTATTTTAAAACCCCTAAATAAATGGAAATTGGCACAATATTTTTAAAAGCCATGTACAATTTTCCTTGTACTTCACAATTTTGCTTTAGTTTGTGCTCGTCTGGTGCCTTGAATCTGAATGTAGTACAATAATGTTCGTTGTAAAAGAGACAAAATGTAAAAAAAAAAGGTGCAAACTTTCGAACGGCACAGTGAATGGATGAGCTTTAACCGATTGTAGTTTTCTGGTCGATCATCGATCCTCAGAAAGCCTGACCTGCTGATTCCGATTTTGCCCGTTGCTGATTGGCTCTTGAGTGAAAGTTGCTAAATATAGCAGTGATAGGGTGGCAGCGCAGCGAAACAGGACTAACTGCTGATTTGTAGGCAGATAAGATCGTTTTCACAAGTATCGGCCGATTGCTGATCTCCCAAAATTGAAGGAATCGGAGCTGATGTATCGGTGCACCCCTGATCTCAAGCGGCTGAAGATGCCTTCTGCTTGCAGGTGGTTGGATCGGATCGGAGATCGGGAAAACCATGGAGCGATACGATCCGGAGGAAAACAAGTGGGAGGTCATCGGGAGCATGGCGGTTCCCAGATATTACTTTGGCTGCTGTGAGCTACAGGGTCTGTTCATCATTTTATTTTTTTCTCTGCTTTTAGCTGAAATTAGATCTTTTTTTTTTTTTTACATCATTTGGAATAAAATGCGAGAAAACTTTTTTATTGTCATTACTATTATTATTATTATTATTATTCTCAGGATTAATCTATGTGATTGGTGGGATCAGCGATGAAGGAATGGAGCTGCGCTCAGCAGAGGTTTACGACCCCATCTCGCGTCGTTGGAGCGCCCTGCCGGTGATGAGCCAGCGTCGGGCCTACGTGGGCGTGGCCTGCCTCAACAACTGCATATACGCGGTGGGAGGCTGGAACGAGGCGCTGGGCGCTCTGGAGACGGTGGAGAAATACTGTCCTGAGGAGGTGAGGCGGGATTTTGCACTCGCGGCCTCACGTCTCCGAGCGCTTTTCTCACTGCGTTGCGATGTGTCCCCCACCCCCTGCAGGAGAAATGGGTGGAGGCGGCCCCCATGTCCACGTCGCGCGCGGGCCTGTCGGTGTCGGCCGTCAACGGGCTGCTTTACGCCGTGGGCGGACGCGCCGCCAGCAGGGACTTCTCGGCGCCCGTGACGATGGATTCCGTGGAGATCTACGACCCGCACCTGGACACGTGGACCGAGGTCGGCAACATGATCACCAGCCGCTGCGACGGCGGGCTGGCCGTCCTCTGACGGCCGCCGCTTTGAACTGTGAACATTGTGGGAGGCGAAGGAAACCGTGGAAACGTTGCACCTTAAAACTCCAAAAGAAGGAGGGTTGATGTTGTTTCTACGTGTCTCCTTTTTAACTGCACAGCTCTGGGAAGTGCCAAACCGCTCTTTATATCTTCAGTAAGAGTAAATTGTTTTACTTGAAACAGAGAGTGACATCAAGCATGTGGTACGAACTGTAGACGGGGCTGATGAGGGCGGTCGCCCAGGGCACCGAGGTTTGGGGTGTTTCCATTATTCCCCTTCACAGGGGCGCCCCAAAGATTTAGGATGTTTTTGTAATGAATGCACGTTTTACAAGAATTGTACCTTTTGTCAAACTGAAAGGCCCATATGAAGTGCAGAGTTTTAATATTGTTACATTTTTATTAATGTATACAATAGTCAAATATTTCAAGAATTTTGAAGTCATAGTACATCTTTTAGTGACTTTTTAAACCATCTGCTGATGCACCTATTAATGTACTGTAATTTGCATGAGTCTAAATGTTTTCTTTTTTTTGGATAAGGCACCAAAACTAGCTCTATTCCAGGGGCCCTTTTTTCCTTTCATTAGCTTCTAGGTCTCAGACTTGGAGGTCATTACCGTTTTGTGGTTTCTGTTGTGTGCCGTGCTTCTACGATGGCCGACGGTGAAACCTTTGGTCGTTCTTAAGAGTCAGACTCATTTATTACTGGAAACTTGATGGAGGATGGTCTCTCTATTTTCACTGGATGATTATTTGTACATAATGCTGCTGCAAATCTTTATTATTTATGTTTACTCCTGTCATCGGTGGGCGCCGTTACATTTCAACTCTGATTCTGAAATACCCATTAAAACTTTTCCCACAAACTGTCACCTTACAACCACAACACCTTAGTGCATTTTATCTGGGTTTTACTGGAAATGAAAGAAGAGGTTCCATGCACATGTAGAGACCTGACAAAGGTCTTAAAATCAACCACTGTCCCTTTTGCTCCGGGGACTGAATGTTCCCGGTTGGGTAGTCGCCTACTACCACGTTAGTCGTTACTAACGTAGAGAATCCGTTGCTATATTTAACGACTTATTAGACAAACTCCCCCCCATTACCCCAAAAAGCAACTTGTGTCAAATTTAGCGACTTTATTTCTGACTTATTGGAGACTTTGGCGACATTTAAAACGTTAGAGCGCTGCTTTTTACTTCAACTTCTCAGTGCATGTCTTTATCTTCATTACCGGTAGGTAATAGGTTCCGCACTTGAACGAATCTCACAGCTGTATTTGTCGGAAAAATAAACCGAAATGAACATGGTCAAAACTGTCAGCTGCTTTTTATTAAAAAACTTAAACAACAGTACTATGGAAAAGATAATGTTACCGGTCACAAAGAACGTTTGACAGCACGGAATAAAAATGTTACACTTTAGATTTTTTTTTTAAATTAAAGTTGCTCACAATTTGACACTAGAAGTGTCAAATTCTGTTTATTAATCGTTTCTGTGGAATCCCTGCTCAGGCCATTTCAATAAGCAATTAATTGCATGATAAATTAGAATGAGCTTGACCATTTCCATCATGATTTGTGCGTTTTTGAAAGGCAGTTTTATTCATAGAGACATTATAATCCGTTGTATTTATGGTTTCGGTTGTGTGTGGTTTTTATTTCTGTTGTATTTACCGTTTTTGATTGTTGCATTTGATTTTGGATATTTAAAATACATTCTAGTTCCAGTGTTAAGTGTTCTTTACAAAAGTAAAGTTTATTAGTCTTTGAGAGGACAAACTTACATTATTATACCATTATCAATATATTACCTAATAATAGTCCCAAAGCAACAATATTATTGTGTATCACAATAATTTCTGAGACAATTTGTCATACAGAAAGTATTTAATTTTATGAGTTCAATTAAAAAAAAAAAAAAAGAAAAAAAAAAAACTCCCCTAATTCACTTCTCCGCCTCCTTAAGTTTCCTCTCTACGCAGACTTTTTTGAGAACCAACGTGGCAACAAGCGAGAAGGTGGCGACCAGAGTGAGGACGGTCCTCATGGCTCTGAACCAGGCGGGGTAGCCCGGCAGGAGGGTCAGGTCGTAATGCAGCGACAGGCCCAGTCCCATCATTACCACCAACGCTCCCTCTGTAACATTGTCCCTGCAGAGCAGCGCCAGCCAAGCCAGGAGCGACGGCACCACGCTGTTCCCCAGGTTCATCCAGTCCGGCTTGGCAGGGCTGCCGGCGGGGACGGCAAAGCCCCATCGGGCCCCTCCGAGGAACGACACTATGGAGGCTCCGTACACCATCTGAGCGTAGGCTACTTCCGGGTAGAAGGACTGGGTGGCAGCCATGAACAGTGGGGCGGAGAGAAACGGGATGAGGCCCGAGAATCCCAGGTAAAGAGCCGGTTTGGGTGCCTGAGCGAGGGCCCTCATGCCTTTTGCCGAGGCGTCTCTTGAGTCCCCGTGACACAGACGAGAGGTCACCCAGCTGGCGGGCCTGACGCTCCGACATCCGCTGCCGGAAGAGGATCCGAAGGGCGTAAACAAAGCGCCGGATGGGGAAGGAACCAGCAGCGGGGTTCCTGTTGTGTAGCTAGGTGGTCTGGGTTTCAGATGAATGCATCTCCACACTGGATGCTAGGTGGCAGGGCACAGAAAAAACATCAACACCACTCCTGTTTCACAAGCTACCACATGTTGTGATATGTGTTGCTAAGCCCAACACGCCACTATTTACAGCGCCTTCCAAAAGAAGGCAGACTTCACTTCATTTTCCCTCAGTGTGTTATAAGCCTGGTGGGCCACCAGGCTGTACTTGCGCCCCCACCAGGCTAAATGTTATTTGTTTATTTTAAATAGGGTTCTTTTAATACACTAATAACAGTATAGAGGGATTAAGCTGGGTTTCTATTTGACACATTGAACTGGGCGCGAGGCAGTGCGTCGTCCCTTCATCAGTCCGTCAGCCTCCCGTACTATTATTTCCAAATTATGATGCAGGCTCAGTCTAAATTTTTGTAACTTCTAGCATTTTTTTAAATACAAAATCAGGGTGGACCGCGAGCACCTCTACCACTGGGCTTAGCGGGTTTTGTGGGGGAAAACCTGGACTTGTTGAACTTTTCCCCATCAGATCTGCTCGCTTTCAGTGGAACAACACTAAACATGCAGAAGGAGCTGCCATAGGAATGTTTATATCAAAATATATTCATGGAATATTCTAGAGAAACAGACAGAACCTCTTTACTCTTTGTCAAACCTGGCTTTGTTTGAGCTATTCTGTAATAGGAATGTCCCTTCCTGGAAGTGGTAGGGACATATCTCAAAGACCTACAGGCTGCAAGTGCTTCAAAAATAGGATTCTACATAGTATAGATGCTGGAACTGATTACAAATGATCCTCACACTATTGTGGTTTCCTTCTATTGCTTTCCACTTGATTATTTGGCACCACTGGTCTATCAAATTAAATCCTAATAAAATGCATAGACAAAATATGGAAAAGTCCAGGGCTATTTTTAGAAGGCACTGCAAGCAAACATGAGCAAGCTTCATCATCTTACCCCAAATATGAGCTTCCTTCCGGATGAAAACAGCAGCATTTTAACCTACAAATGATAAGAAAATGTGTAACATTAACAGCACAAGCTTTGTGTTTCAATTAGCCAACAGAAATCTGTTGTTTTGCTCACCTAGCTTTCAACCGCTGATGCAATAAAACGCTATTCAAGTGCAATGGCTTTCATAATAAAGCATGGGCGTCATAATTACCTTATTGTAACTCTGTAACTTCGCTGCCTCCTACCGGTTTATCCTGGCCCACTTAACGACTACAAAAAATCTACTTAAAGGGGCCAAAGTTAACGTGAACTAGCTAAACCAGAGGTCATTTTCTCCCCGCCACACTGTCGGCGCTCGATTAAAAGCCTTTCTTAATTCTGACATCGATTAGTCTGACTCCAGACTGACTCGTTGAGCTGCATTCAAAGCCGCACCTTTCCACTGTCCCCGTCATCAGCGCTTCGGTTTTTGAATGCTTCTGGGAACACTGGTATAATTCTTTTGCTGATATACTCATGCGTTTGTTCTACTATCCAAATACGAACGCATTTTTGAAAGTAGCGTCACTCAGAAAGTTCCGCCGTCGAACTGTTTAAAACTTCCGCCCGTTGTATACTGGCGAGAGTTCTTGAACGCAACACATTTGAGGCTGTTCGAATCCCTTCAGTGCCAGCGCCAGTCGTAAGCGCACCTAAAACCCAAACAAACGTAGACAGCCCGATTTTCGAAGAAGTTTGCAGATACAGAAAGAAGTCGTGTTTGCTGTGTTCACAGAGTTCCTGTGTATGGGAACCCCTCTCTTCCGGAGACTGCCTTGCTCCTGAGAAGGTAGGCGCTATCGTCATGAAACACTGCAAGTTAGCTCGCTAGCACTTAGCAAGCTGATAAATGTGTGCTGCTGCTGCTAAGGTAGCCATTTTGAAACTGTGTTGTTCCAACCAAGCCAGGTCTGTTTACCTCTTTTGTATGCCCGTGACAGTTGCTCAAATTGGTGGTTATGTGCATTTTTGCAATAATAAGTATATTTTCAGTCGACTAAGCCAGCTAACCCCACGCACTCCTGCTAAATACTTCATTGTTTTCACGGGCGACTAAACAGGCTAGTTAATGTCAGCTCTTTGCTAACAATTGCTATGCTAACGTGAACCTTAGTTATGGAGACAGTTTGCTAGCCGTGGAGGTGGGACGTAAATGACGGCGCAATATTCTGGTGGTTATTACCAACTAGTTAAGGGGCGCTGTGGAATATTTACCCCTATGAAATATACCACAGCACTTTAAATCGTTTAATTTAGCCAGTTAGCTCGGCAAAACGTGCGCGTAACTGTTGAATCGGGCTGCTCGCTGCGGCTCCGTGGGCACATTGGGTTTGTTTACGACGAGGCGCCGTTAGCGCAACTGTTTTTTTTTTTTTTTTCTAACTGCGAAATTAACGCGCTTGCATTTCGGTCGACAATAAAGTGAATGTATGAGTCGCAAAGTGCTGTCCGCGGCCAACTCATTGATGATGAGCTCTTACGTAATGGCTTAGCGAGGATACGTTAACCAGTCCAGGCTCTTGTCCCTGCGCGTGAAGCTCACCGCGGACACCGCATCGCCAAAATTCAATGAAAGAGACCTTCAGGGTCGAGACGAAGTCCAGGTTTAAGCAGTCGGGTTTCTTTCTAAATTAAAACTTCACAGATGACAGCAGACGTCTTTTGGTAAACGTCACACATTTAGGCTGCTTGTAGTAACTTTATGAAAAAGGAATCTAAATGCTTGATTAAAACCTGCATTTTCTATTTAAAGAGCTTCGATGTATTCTAAATTCACCATTGTGTTTTATTGTAGTAGCTGCTTGGTTGCTAATGGTGATCACAAATGTAATTTTGTGTTTCTGGTGAGAAGTTTTCATGAGTTTCTGTTTGACATGAGTGCATTTAATGTTTTTTTTTTTTTGCCTTTTAGTGATTTATTCCAAAAGTTTCTTATGTATTGTTGAACAAGAATTTGGGTGACACATTTTGAATTGTTGATTTTATTTTATTTATTTTTTTCCTACCGTAAATGCATGGCTCAAAATTATTCATACTCACTAATAATAGGTTAAGTGTCCCTTTGTATGCGATATTTGTCGATTGAACAGACAGTGGAGAAATTGCAACAATTCCGACAACACTGTCAAGTTTTATTGTTGTAACGACGTTAATTGGATTTTATGGTGACAATGGTGACGAATAAAAAATGAAACGAAAACTTCACAATAAACAATACAACAAATTCCATACATTTTCCATTTTCCAGAGTTGAGGATGATTTCAGATGTTCATTCTTAGCCTTTTCTACCAATACCAGTCTCATATGTGTTTGAGGACCGTTGGCTCTTTAAAACAAATTGTACTTTACTGTTTTCAGTCTCATTGTGGCCAAATATTTACCGTACGTTTTGCCGGGTTTCGTCCACATGCGAAAGTTTCAGTCAAACTTTTAAGGTGACTGAAAAGTTTGAAATCATTGAAAATGCTTGAATTTCAATGATGTGTTTTTGGGGTTTTGGAAAGGCCCTGACTTCTGTATATGTATTGAAAGTGGTTGATATTCAGTCGGCAGAGCTTTACGATAAAGTGCAATCTAACGCTTGAGCAAAAGCCTAAATTTGGAAATAATCATTTACAGTTGAAACCAGATATTTTATTTTTTTTTATACAACTTAAAAGATGCTCACATTTTTTTTTGTTTATTCTGTGTCTGAAGTTAAATCAGACTAAACTTTTCCTGTTTTATATCAGCTATAATTGCCAAAATTATTTCTATTTACCAAATGACAGAAAATGTCACTTATTTTCCTTGTAGAAGGTTTTCTTTTTTTGTGTGTGTAAATTTAATTTGAGCAGGGAGGTTAATTACCTTAACACAATGTTTCAATATAATAAATATTTATTATTCCTAATGGCTCAGAAGACTCTGTGGAAATGAAATTAAGATTGGCTTATGTTTTATACATCAAATAAAATTATTGAAATAGGTGAATTTTTTTTTTTTAAATTTTTGTTAAATTACTGTTTTGTTTTCTGCCCAGTCAGGTGTTTAGGTTGTGTGAGAGAAAGACATTTCAGAACACAACATTTTGTCATATTTTAATTTACCTTGCCCATGCTGTAGAATGTAGAATTTTTCTGTGGGAAAATTTTTACAAACCCTGGAATAAAATTTGAACATTCCCACCAGAAACCAGAACAATCTATAACTCCAAGAATAAACTCTTCCTCTCAAAATGTCACATTTTTCATGAAGTTCAATTTTTCATTTTCATTAATCGCAGCCGAACTGAGAACATGTGCTTGGATGCACTTTTTGGAGTTTATTTCTAGCAGATAAAGATTTAGCGACATGTGAATCTGAAAATTAGCCGCAAGCCGGATCGCTGCATTTCTGACCTCTGCAGACATAATAAATGATCCCGGGTTTGTTTTTTGTTTTTCAGATCCAGTCTGTTCCCGTGAACAGTCGGCAAGAAGAAACTTTCCCCCGAAGCATCTCGTGCGGACAGAGCTCCGCCTCCCAAACACCGGACACGTCGCTGTTTTCCCAGCATCCTCTTCCTTTACCAGAGAGAGCCGCCGGTCAAGCCGCTGTCAGGCTTCGTTCTCGGACGAGTCCCAGTTCCGCTCGGCGACTTCTATGAGGGCTTTCTGACTTTGCGCGTCTATGAAATCAGGCCGAAGTCCTGCGTGTCCTCCAGTCAGAACAGCGCACCTAACGACGCGGGCATCTACCAGATGTGATTACATGAGCTCCGAAGCTAAATCCGGCGTTACGATGACTCGCTCGGCGACGTCTCCAATTCACTAACCCGAACTGAAAATCACAGCGATGTAACTTCGCGCCTATATATATATTTTTTTTACCTCCTCTCTTTGTCATGTGACTTTGAACGTCTGCTGAATCTTTTTTCTTTCGAGCGACGACAGTCTTTTTCCCGGCAGTTTAATGAGGTGAACGGCAGCTTCCAGCGACCTCCATTGCTAATAAGACTGTTTGCGAATCCTTTTTTTTTTTTT